>JABUQX010059501.1:0-32500 GCA_015478945.1 Trachelipus rathkii | reverse complement strand
ATTTTTATATATATACTTCCTTAATTACTTTATTCTTGCAGAAATCGATCAGATAATTTAAACATATAAATTTCTTTGTTTTCTTCTTTATTATAAACTCCTAAGCAATAAACTTTGATTTCCTTTTTAAACTCTTTGGTTTATGATTATGTTTTTAATTAAGTTTGGAATTATATTTCAAACAATATGTATTTCTTTATCGATTAAAGTAAAGTTTATATTCCTATATGTTACTACTACTATTACTACTACTACTACTACTACTACTACTACTACTACTACTACTACTACTACTACTACTATTATTATTATTATTATTATTATTATTATTATTATTATTATTATTATTATTATTATTATTATTATTATTATTATTATTATTATTATTATTATTATTATTCAAACTAATAAGATAACGTAGGAATTACTATCGTTAAGCAAGATTTTTTTTTTTTTGGATGGGGACTGAATTTTACAGAGGACCAATTTTTCTTTTTTTACCTCATTTTCATTTCTTTTATTTGAAAATTTTGATTCCCTCAAGATTTGGGAGGGAGCGTAGCCCCTCAGCACCTCCCCATCTAAAAATATAATGAATTTAGAGTGACGCAGTTGATTTAATTGGTCAGAATTAAATTTTATTTTCGATATTGAATATCATAGATTAGGGTCGGCCAAGCACCGGAATTGTGCGCACCGCACCACATCGCACCCGGTTCGCTGCTGGCCAACCCTTCCACAGTTATTGTTTCCGGTATATGAAGACCCGGTTTCGATCTCTCATGTGTATCTCAGCAAGAAAGTTCCTAATTCCTAAGAAAGCTCCCCTTCTTGAACAAGGTAATGCTCATGGGTTCCCAGCTCGTAATTAAAAACTTTATAGGTACACACAGTAATTTTTTAAAACAAAAGTTGCTCATTCAAACATAAAGGTTTTTCTCTTTAATTATTGCTTGTCATTACTATTTTTTTGCAACTCTCTCTCTCTCTCTCTCTCTCTCTCTCTCTCTCTCTCTCTCTCTCTCTCTCTCTCTCTCTCTCTCTCTCTCTCTCTCTCTCTCTCTCTCTCTCTTAATTATTCAGAAGAAAGAAAAATGGAAAGAGGGAGAAGGTAAAATATAGTTGATATTTTTTGTAAAATGTCAGAAAGAGCATGAAGAGAAGTAACCGAAAAAATCATCATATTTTCTACGGAAAAAAAGTTTTTTGTGTAACGATCTATTTTGCACGATTTCTGAATTAAAAATAAATAAAATAAGTTACTCCAGTTCGAAGACGACGATAATTATTCTCCGAGGGCGGGGTCGTTCTTGCGGGAAACTTTAAGAGGTAGCAGAATACAGAGGTGAGAAGACGGTTGGAGGAACTCAGTGGGTGAAATAGTTTAACAGAACAAGGAGAAAGATTGGTAGTTAATAAGAAAAGGTCTAGTATATTGGGGTTATCCTCAAGATGCTCATCGATTAGAGTAGGGAGCTAAGATTATTGTGAATAGAGAGATGGAAGGCGAGATCACAGCTGAATTTTGAGAACTAGAGGAAAGCCATAGGAGGGATGAAGAGAGAGAGAGAGAGAGAGAGAGAGAGAGAGAGAGAAGAGAGAGATGAAGAGAGAGAGAGAGAGAGAGAGAGAGAGAGAGAGAGAGAGAGAGAGAGAGAGAGAGAGAGAGAGAGAGAGAGAGAGAGAGAGAGAGAGAGAGAGAGAGAGAGAGAGAGAGAGAGAGAGAGAGAGAGAGAGAGAGAGAGAGAGAGAGAGAGAGAGAGATCACCCAAAATGATGGTTTCAGAGAAAAGAGAAGATTGGAGAAAGTCCTCCATTTCGGAGTTTATAATTTAGATACGGCAGTCGATGAATGTATGATAATCAGTAGAATTTAGAGATAATAGAGCAGAAGAATTTGGTAGTAGATTGTCAAGACAGCAAATGTCACTACTTAGAAATTTTGTAGACTCCAAATCAGTAAGAAGAGAACCGATAGCATCGTTGAGCACACGAGCGCAATTGTCGTTGGCTGAAAATTGAGGAAAGAGATTTTTGGTGGAAACGGAGTTGGGTTCGCTGTCGGAGAACTCTGATATTAGAATTTCTATTAAAAACAATAGGTGAGGTCTAAAAGACAGGTGGTGTTCGACAAAATGAAAATAAAAATAAAGACTAATAATGTTGTAGAAATTAATGCAGAACGAAGGACGTATACCTGAGAAAGCAGGAGGCAACAACTCCATCATCAGAGGTCATCAATTCTCAAGTGCTGGTGGGCGAAAGAGTGTACGAGGTGAAAAAAAATGTATTCTTTGATTCAAAAACAGCTCCTTTGCCCAACGACTCAATATAATCGTCCAAATAATTACATCTTATTAGAAAACGTACAACTGAAACCTTACTCCTTCATATTCATACTATTTCTTTTTATTTTAATCTTTCTTAGATATATTCCACGGTTTCTCTCTCTAAACAAACTTTGATCAAAGAAATTATGTGCTCTGAGTCACATTAGAACCTTAACACACCACTCCAATTAATTGTTTTTCATAGGGTTGACGTTTCTTTCGGCATTTTTGACGATCTCGGGGTCAAAATAGGGGTTTCCGATGACGGCGAAGTGTTTTCCGAGGTCGTCCGCGCGTTTGGGCTCGCCCCCGAGGCCCCAGTGCACTGCACTACCCGTTCCGCCGCTCTGTTGCTGGATCCTGAATCGGAGCCAGGCTGGAATTCTGGCTCCAGACGTAGATGGGTTCAACTCTCTAACGGGTCACTTGAAGACCAACGCGAACGCGCCCGCAGGCGCGAAACTGACGCGTGCGCCCTCAGGCGCAATATTATTGCGCGAACGCCTAAATATTTTTCGGGTTGAGATGTTAATAAAGTGATTAAGCCATTTTGTATTTCTTTTCTACGTTTCGCGAAGAAACATTTCAATAAAAAGATTTTTTTACCGACCCTAATGCCGTAAGTCAATAAGGCAGTAGCGCTAGCAGCCCAGGAGGACCCTACCTCTCCACCCCTCTGTGCGATACGTCTTTACTGCATTGCTGCTATATACCCCTGCTTTACTGTCACAACTCCTATTTGAACATCCATTTTTTGTTATTAAACAGAGGGGATATATATATATATATATATATATATATATTATATATATATATATATATATAATATATATATATATATATATATTATATATTAAATATTATATATTGTTATATAATATATATTATATAAAATATATAATATTTAATATATAATATATATATATATATATCAATATATATATATTATATCATATATATATATACTATATATAATATATAATATATATATTTATAGCTTCTTTATGCATAGGTTATGAAAATAGTTTTTTACTTAAAAAATATTTTTATTACATATTTACCATACTTTTAAATATGCTGTACGTGTACACATATAAATAATCTTCACCTCCACCCACAAACATCTTGGTAATCAGGTCTGGTCGGAAATGAAACATATCCTCCAGCAATATCTCATTTCTTATAGTTGTTACTATATAATTTATTATCCTCTGCTTTGTACGTATATCGAGATCTTGATCAGCTAAAGTACGTATCTTGATGAAATTTTTAGATAATAGGAAGCGAAATCCTTCATTTTAAATTGTCCACAATGCACTATATGTTTCTATACACTATTATTGTCGCCGTAATTTCTCTATTGCCCGTCAACATAGGAATCCATATTATATATACTTTAAAAGTTATATCAAAAGTAATAGTATTAGTGTCCCTCTTTCAACAGCCGATGGTGCCCGCATCTGTGTGACCATGAACGTTATAGTGAACATACATTGCGCATCTTTGAAGGATCCCAATGTGTGTAAGGATGTCTTGTCGAAGTGTCGCCACCGCGATATGAGTACAGAAAATGACATGAACCAAAGATTTTAAAAATAAACCACGCACCTTGGGAAGAAAGTTAAACCCCCATAGCAGTACAACTTAAATGAATCATAACTAGGACTGTTTCGGGCTTCTTCTGTGTAGCATAAAAACTATGCAGCTATTCTGCACTCTTAGGCATATATATTATCCATTACCACCGTGGGAAATGATACGTGCAGCGTCACTATAGGAATACATGAATTTCCTGAAATTTTGAACTTCCGCCTACTTAGTAACGTTTAAGCGTAATGAATATATATATACTAGCATAATATAATTATATTATATTATTATACATATTATAATATATACGATTATATATATATAAATATATATATTATATTATATATATATAAATATATATTAAAACTATATATATATATATATTAGATATATATACTCCTATTACATTTTAAGTATATAGTATATATATAGATATATAACATATCTATATATATATATTAGATATAATAATCTTTCTATATATATATAATAAGATAATATATATTATAATACTATATAATATTAAGTATATATATTATTATATACTATATATATTAATAAATATACTATATATTATACTATAGTATTATATATATATATATATATATATCATTATATATATATATTATATATATTACTATATATATAGACATAATATATATTATAATATATTTATATAGCAAAAGATAATTATCGATATAGGAGGTATATATATATAGTATGTCTATAGTATAGGCGTATATATATATATATATATTGTGGAAGGCCACTCTCTGGGAAGTGGAAAGAACAATCTATACAGAGCTGAACTACCAAGAAGCGAAGCTACGAAGTTACAGAGTAGAGCCGAACACGCCCTATGTTTAAAATGTTGTTGTCGTTTCGTGGTAACTGAGGCCTACGCCACCAAACTCGCCGAATTAATCACTTTTCCAAAATGCGCAACGGCATGTATACTTCCCTTCGAGAGAATTTATAATATAAAATATAGCAAAAATGATAACATTATATTAAAATACGAGCAAATTGATGTTAATTATATAACCAAACCCAAAACCAAGGTGAGTTTAGAAAAAGGGCAGCCTATTAAGTACATTATTTTAGGGTAAATAGACCAAAGTTAGGCGAACCTAGATTAGTCGGGAGCACTAAAGCTGAGGGTTTTAGAAATAGGTGTGCAACGCAAAACGCATCAGAATTGAATAGCCGTATCAAAAAGAATGTCTTACAAAATCCAGGTAAGAAAAGCAAAAGTGATAGTGTTCATGCCATGCCAGTGAAAAGTCTGCGGGGGTAGTAGGCTTAGGAGCGTTCAAGGCAATTAGCCTAACTTAGCGTGTCAGTGGCTTAGAGTAAAGAGAAAACCTAGAGTGGATATTAGTGTGAGTGCATGTGAATTTTTACAGTATAATATGGTGGGAAATAAACAGGCTCGGGAAGTAGGCCGTTATTTCCACAATATCTTACCCTGTGGACGTTTTATATTTTGGAGAGGCGGCCAAAGCTGGGTATTTTATTATTTTGTTTAACCCAAAAATGTTAGATTTAGGAGCTTTTAAATAATGCTTAAACATCAGTATGTAATAGGAGGTCGCAATAGGATGATATTACGTATACCTAACCGTGCGCTTTAGCAGTTTAGAGAGAGCCAAATGGGTAATATTCGAGCGTGAACAACCCAAAAAATGTTAGATTTTAGGAAACTTTTTAATATAATTTAACATCAGTATAGTAAATAGAGGTCGCATAGATCGGTATTTACTATACCTAAACCCTTTGCGGGCGCGTTACATAGCGTTTAGAGCAGAGGCCAATGAACCGTAATTCAGGTAATAGTTAGCGCAGAGGTGAACAGTCCCAAAAAATCTCTCTCTTCTCTCTCTGCTCTCTCTCTCTCTCTTCTCCTTCTCTCTCTTCTCTTCCTCTCTCCTCTCTTCTCTCTCTCTCAGTCTCTCCCGTCTCTCTTCTCTCTCTCGCGTCTCTCTCTCTTCTCTCATCTCTCTCTCTCTTCTGCTTCTCTCTCTCTCTCTCTTCGTCAAAGAATTACAACAACAAGGCTATTATTAAATTATATGTGTCTGCGGGAGTTCAATACATATGTAATGCGTCTATTCGAATGTATACGGGGAGAAACCTTTTTCTGCCTCGTATATATGCATGTACTACAAAAACAGCTCTCCTAAACTGTAATGTTTTTGTACGGTGTGAGACTCATATCCTAAATGTAATGCTGCTTTATGCGAAAGTATATCAGGGAGGATCCTTTTCCTGCCTATGTATGCTAGACATAAAACAGGGCCTTCGTTCAAGACTAGAGCAATCAATTGTACTACTACTCCACATAAGCTTCATATTCTGTAGAAATTCTTTCTGCAGAATATGATTCATATGTGGAATAGTAATAACTAGGTGTTTACCCTGTCCTATTCTTTGTGTTTTTGTTTTTCTTTTTTATAGGACAAGGGTCCGACCCCCAGCTGATGTTCACTAGAATTAGAGAAATAAATGATGTTGTAAAGCACATTATATCTATATATGGGATCTAAGCACCCAGCTTCAGATAGTGACCCCGTAGAGTGAAGATTGGCTTCACGGATAGGAGCCTGGAACACCATTACAAACGAAACCCAATTCACTTTTCTGTTTACCGTTGTAGGTATTGTTTTTTTTTAACGGGTAGATTACCCACTCATTGTGTTTGTGCTCTTTATATCTACTTCACAGCTTTCTCGAGCCCAGCTTCGTCGGCAGAGTATCAAACTAACGCTGTTGGACCCCTATCTTATATATTATATGTTGGACTCCCTGACCTTGAACAGTCTGGGGTATTTCACACGGAACATATAAATTGTTCTACATCTATATTTTTTATTTTTTTATTGTTCGTATCAAATTTATATTATTATTATTATATTTATGTATTTATATTGTTATTATTATTATTATTATTAATATTATCATTATATTATTATCATATTTCAGTTATTATATTATTATTGTTTATATTATTAATTATTATTATTATTAATTAGTAATTTTTTATCGCCACCTGTTGGGCTATCCATAACAAGGGAAACAGCCAAAGTGGATCAGGTTCAAATAAAAAATATAGTAAAAAAAAAAAAATGATTTTTAATTAAGTTTTTTATATATTATTATTATATTTTATATTATATAATACATATATATAATTATAATATATATATATAATTATATATATTGAATCTATTATTATAAGATATACGTATATATCTATGTAGGTTGATTTTGGGGCAATTATATCGCAACAAGCCTCATTGGTAATCCTTGGTCTAGCTGCCAAGTTGTAATTTCTGTTGATTTTTCCGACCCATCGTGTCCGTTATTAGTGGCCTCCGCTACGCTCCACATTCTCTATTTAATTCTGTTTCTTTCCTTCACTCTTGCCAACTTCTACGCGCTTTTTCGCTCGAGCATTCCATTTGCAACCTTTTTCTTTCGTAAACAACCCCGCTTTGGTTTGACCTGGCTGAGTCGGCGCTCCTGACCATCGAAGAGAGAAGGAGAGATATTCGAGAGTTCGTGAATGCTCTTACCAGAATCTTGCGCCTCAATCAGAGGGATGGCCTGGCAACAACTAGAAACTCTACAATCCCTTACAACACGCTCAAAAACCTTATTATCGACCGCTTGGCTCCCACTAGAGAGGAACAATTGGAAACTCTCCTTGGAGGCATCTCACTGGGCGACCAGGAAACCCTCGCGAATTGATGGTAAGGATTGCTGAGTTTGCCGGGGAAATAAGGTCACGGGAAGAGAAAATAATTCGCACCCTCTTCCTCCAGAAAATGTCTGCTCGACATCACAGCGTATACGCAATCAGATGAACCGACGTTGATCCCTCACTGAGTTTGCCCGCGTACAGCAGACGTATTTTGGGCCCTCCGGTGGAGCCTTTGGTCCATCACTCTTTACGTCCGGTTTCCTCCTTTCCTCTTCACTCCTCAACCATGCTGCAACTCACGCCCAACAATTCCCAATCACCGTCTAACACCGCCTCCGTACTCTCCCTCCTCCTCCTGTTTCCTCAACCGCCTTCTGCCTCCTAATCCAGCTCAATAGCCTCCTATTTCTACCCACCTCAACCTTCTACTCTCACGCTTTTCCAGTACAACTCCTCGCTTCGCAGCTCTGGATACCCGGTTTCGGTTTTCGAAAAACTGGCATGGGCCGAAACATTAAAACTGCTCCTTCCTCCCTTACAGCTGGCATTAATAAACCACTTTTCGCTCTCGTTGATCCCACTCCTCAACTGCGTCCATCTCGCGGTCTCTCGTTCACCCCTGGCTTCTTCCTCAAGCCAGCGCCAGTATCCTCATGGGTACTGTTATTATCACTCCATATTTCGGCATGGATTGCAAGAAATGCGATCCTCCTTGCCCTCTCTATTCAGGTATATATCTCCGTCGTAGAGCGACGGGTGATTGCTGGCTCTTTTTCTTCTTCTCTACGAGGTACTGCATCAGGGAGTGTGCTTCGTAGGTCTACGACTCAGTCTTCTAAACTTGTCTCATTGATCGATTTTGGGCCACCTTTCGCTGACCAGGGACCCGTCCCAGGACTCTGCTATCCCTCTCCCTGGCCGTCAACTTTTCGCCTCTTATGGCTCTTCCATTCCGGTATCATGGTGACGCGGTTATGCACCGTGTTGAATCTTTATGTGGTGGTGGGGTTCTCCGCCGCAAGGTTCCCATGGGTTTTCTCGTCTGCTGAGGTGACATTGGTGCTGATTTTTGTCCCATGGTTTTAATCTATGGTCGATTCTTCGGTATCGCGACTTGTCGATGGCGTACTTCTCTTTGAATCCCGGGGTGCTGATTATTTCTTTCTGCTCTATGGGTATTCTTGCTGTTGCTCTCTCAACTTCTTCAGAGGTCTCTTCCCTTCGACCTCTGCAGAGAGTGAAAATTTCTTCTTTAGTGCATGTCCCTGCTCTTCCGATACCCCTCTTAAGGCTATTTCTGTTGAACATGATTATCGACAACTATTGGCCCCATCCACCTTTGTCTCGAGCTGCGCCGCTCCCACCCGATAGAGCTCTCAAGTCGCGCCTAAGGGTCGAGGTTTGCTGTTTAATGTTGCAACTTGGCATATGTGCGCCTTCCAAGGAGTTTGTTGGTCTTCTCCGCTACACATGGTCCCTAAGGGCACACCGATTGGAGACCCTGTGGTGATTTTAGGGGCATTTGAATTCTGCCAAACACGGATAGGTACACCTGTACGCGCAATTATACAAAGTTTCACTTTTCCCACCTATTGGCCAACACCACTTTTTCTCTTCCTTGGACTAATTCGAAGTCCTTACCCATCAGATACTGCGTGGCTCTCGGTGGACGTTCCCAAGACAGCTGTTAATCACCCCCTTTGGCTTCTTTGAGTATACAAGAATGCCATTCGGTTTGAAAAATGCAGCCCAGTCCTTACGAGTTCATCGATTCCTATCCCTCCGTGGCCTTCCTTTGGCTTGGGCCATATTTAGATGATCTTTAGTCGCGTTTCCTCCTCTCCTGAAAACATATGGAGCACTACGTGCCGTTTTTGGTAGGTTGGATGATGCGGGAATTCGTCTCAATCTACCAAGTGCGTATTCGGCGCGTCTTCTCTTTACATTCCTTGGTCACACAGTCTCGGCTGAGAGTGTATTTTCCCTCTTGTAGACCGTGTCACCGCTATCAGAGCCTTTCCTCTTCCCCAAAACCAAAAGCAACTTCGTCAATATCTGGGAATGATCAACTTTTACCACAGATTCCTGAAATCAGCGGCAGCCCTCCTAGGCCCGCTTACCGCACTCATTCGTCGACTAAACAGCGAGGGCAGCACCACCTAAAGTCGGACTGGTCTCGGCAGCGAGAGTCTGCCTTTTGAGGCTTACGCAAAGAAGCCCTCGCCTCCGCCACGCTTTTAGTTCATCGCCACGATACCGCCACCAGCGAGAGTGCAGTAGTGTCCCATCGGATTTCGGGTTGGTGCGCTGCTTCAGCAGTTCCAAAAGGGCGAATGGTGCCAATGGTGCCCACTTGCCTGGCAAGCTGCAACCCGCCGAAACAAGTATGAGTGCTTTTTTGGACGGGAATTGCTGCAGTGACCACTGTCTGTTCTGCCAATTTTCGGTACTTTCTGGGAAGGAATCGGATTCAATCCTTGACCGACCAAAGCGATCACTTTCGCAATGGCTTCACGGCATGAACGTCACTCTCCCCGTGAAGCTCGTCATCTTGAATTCGTTTCCCAGTTTATAAGACATAGCGGTCACACTCGGAGTGGGATAATTTCACCGCGGATTGCTCTTTCTCGGATGAAATTAACGCTTCTTTCATCCCATTCCTGACATGATTACGCAAGGCCATGGCGCGGTGCCAGGAGCAAGACATTCGACTCACAGGACTCCTTCTCTACAGCTGGCAGGTGGCCAATCTCCGGCATAGAGAAGAGGCTCTTGTCGCGACATTTCAACAGGCAAATCCTCGTCCTTTGGTACCTGATGCTCTTCGAAAGGCAGTCTTCTGCAATTTCTCCATGCGCTTTCACACCCTGGCGTCGAGGCTTCACGCAAACTGGGAACAACTCGTTTGTGGCCTAAAGTTAACGCCGACGTAGCGAACTGGGTCCGCGCCTGTATGGCTGTCAGCGCTCTAAAGTGCAAAGACATACTAAAGCATCCCTAGGCACTTTTTGCCCTCCTCCTGGTCAACGGTTTGAGAGAGGAGTCCACATCGACATTGTTGAACCTCTCCCACCTTCTCATGGCAAGCGATATATCCTCAACCTGTATTGATTAGGTTCACTCGTGGACAGAAACGACTATCCCCTCTCTCCTGAATTGCACACACTAGACCACACAGAACACCCGACATACATAATAGCACACGACCACATAACCTCAACGCTTCCACCTATAGAGCAACACCTTCACTCACACTAACAACAAGATGGATTCGGAATTCCTCTCTCGGTCACGACTGATCAAGTTTTACGCGTTTTCGATCCTTCCTCTGGAAAGATTGATGCGCTTGCTGGGTTACTGAGAGATCCAACCACCAGCTTCACCCTATATCGAACGGGGATTTGTGAAAGTTCACCGTCAGCTAAAGGTTGCTCTCATTGCAGATCACAACCAGAACATTGGACGGAAGCCCTCCCTTTGGTTATGCTTGGATACGCCGGCACGTTAAGGACGACCTCAGTGTTCAGCTTCGGAACTCCGTTTATGTGCTCTTACCTGTTCTCATCTTGCCGGGCGAGTTCTTCTTCTCATCTTTCTCCTCCTGCTACTCTGATCCACGCCTGTAATCTCCCTCGCTTGAACGTCGCCCCCTCTCCTGGGAGACTACTCCGACCCGCCAGCAAACAAGGTGCACTCTTACATTCCGAAAGATCTCTCTTTCTGTACCCATGTTTTAGGGCATGACTCCCACCGTTCTCCACTCCAACCCAAGTACGACGGCCCTTCCGTGTTACTTCGGAAGGAGTAAGTTCTTCAACAGCTACAGCTTCCTATCGTACGCGACTTATATATCGATCGGATCGCCAAACCTGCCTATTTTGAGGCGAATCGGTCCTGAACGTCAAGATCGGACTTGTTTCTAAAACCAATTCTGATTCCTTTGGATGCATCATCTTCTTATCCTGTACCAATTCTCCACGTCCTTCATCTCCTCCCGACTCTTTCCCTCCTTCAACTCCTACGGATTCACCATCTCCACCTCCTTCCTCTTGACCAGATCTTTCCTTTTCCTCCTGCTCCTTTTCTCCCTCTACCGTCCCCTTCCACTCCACCACCTCCTGCCATGGCCTTCCACCAGTCGTTACTGCAGATGTCACTATTCTCTCTCGTATTCTCGCCCTCTCGTCTACGCACTGCTGCACCTCCAAACACCAGCCACCTCGTTTCGCCCTCGTCCTGGTTTGCAGCCGCCTGCTTCTAGAGACGTATCAGCAGAGGCCGTCAATTGCGCCGGCCACTCCGCTACCGGGATTAGAGCGCCCCGGCCTCAGCTCTGGCAGGGGGGTACTGTGGAGAGGTACTCTCTGGGGAAGTGGAAAGAACAATTATACAGAGCTGACTACAGAGCCGAACTTACGAAGTACAGGGGTAGAGCCGAACACGCCCCTATGTTTAAAATGTTTGTTTGTCGCGTTTCGTGGAACTAAGCCACGACCACCAAACCGCCGAATTATCACTTTTTCAAAATCGCAACAGCATGTAACTTCCTTCTAGAGAGATTAATTATAAAATTAACAGCAAAAATGATTAACATTATATTAAAAATACGAGACAAATTGATTTAATTATATAACCAAACCCAAAACCAAGGTGAGTTTAGAAAAAGCAGCCTATTAAGTACATTATTTTAGGGTAAAACCACAGTTAGGCGAACCTAGATTAGTCTGTGGAGCCTAAAGCTGAGGTTTAGAAAAAGGTTGCAACGAAAACGCATTAGACTGAATAGCGTATCAAAAAGAATGCCTAAAATCTAGTAGAAAAACAAAGTGAAGTGTTCATGCATGCCAGTGAAAATTTGCGGTAGGCTTTAGGTAGCAGCGTTTCAAGCGATTAGCCTACTTAGCGGTCAGAGGCATAGATAATAATCAACTTTTATTTCCTTTGGCATAATTGATGTAATTTTAAGTCATAATATGGGAAATAACAGCGGTGGGATAGGCTTATTTCCACCACATTCTAAACCTAGTGGCGTTGGCGTTACATAGCAGTTTGGAGAGGGGCCAAGCTGGGTAATAGTAGAGCAGAGTGGTGTCAACAGACCAAAAATGTTAGATTTAGGACTTTTTAATATAATTTAACATCAGTATAGTAAATAGAGGTCGCATAGATCGATATTTACTATACCTAACCCTAGCGGCGTGCGCGTTACATAGCAGTTTAGAGAGAGGCCAAACTGGGTAATAGTAGAGCAGAGGTGAACAACCCAAAATGTTAGATTTAGGAACTTTTTAATATAATTTAACATCAAGTATAGTAAAATAGAGGTCGCATAGTCGGTTATTACTATACCATAACCCTAGTGGGCGTGGCGCGTTACATTAGCAGGTTTAGAGAGAGGCCAAGCTGGGTAATAGTTAGCGCAGAGGTGAACAGCCAAAAATCTCTCTCTCTCCTTCTCTCTCATCTCTCTCTCTCTCTCTCTCCCTCTCTCTCTCTCTCTCCACGCTCTCTCTCTCTCTCTCTGCTCTCTCTCTCTCTCTCTCTGCTCTCTCCTCTCTCTCTCTTCTCGTCGTCGTCTCTCTCTCTCTCTCTCTCTCTCTCTCTCAAGAAGAAGTTTACAACAGACATGATGCGCTTCATTATTTAATATATGTCTGTCGTGGCCGCTCGCAAGTATGTAAAAACATAACCTATGAATTTGTAAGCTGCTTTGATGCGAGATGTATATCGGGTGTACGAAGTGTAACATCATTTTTAACTTTTTTCCTGAGCGGGGGCCCCCCGGGTATTTTTTATTGGGGGCCCGATTATACATAAAACAGCTCTCCCAAATAATATTTTTGTACGGTGTGAGGACTCGATATCAAATTAATTGCTGCTTTTTATGCGAATTAGTATATCGGGGAGAAACCTTTTTCTGCCTGCATATGCATATACATAAAACAGCCTCTCTCAAACTAACAATCAATTGTACTACTACTCCACATAAGCTTCATATTCTGTAGAAATTCTTTCTGCAGAATATGATTCATATGTGGAATAGTAAGTAACTTTAGAGTTTACCTGTCTAAGTTCTTTGGTTTTTTTTTGTTTTTTTAGGCAAGGGGTCCAACCCTGCAACTGTAATTAGAAGTAGGAAAATAAAGATTGTAAGCACATTAACTTCTCAATCAACCTTAAAGAAGCGGTCCTAAGCACCCAGCTTCAATATATATATATATTGTAACACCCAAAATTTGACAAACCTGAATTCTGGCGCAAACTTTACGTAGAACATCCGGTAGATAAATTCTTACCACTCCGTAGTAGTGTTATAATGACTTAGATACCAACGATAGGTCAGGCGGGCCCAGTATATGCCAATTAACATAAATAAATGACCACAAAAAAAATAATAAATCAAAATAAGACTTAACTACGTTGTGTAAAAGGTTCAAACACATTGATAACTCAGTAATACAATAATACTATTTATTAAAATAAAATAATAAATGAAATATTATATTTCAAATACCTTTATTCAGATGGGATCCTATATATCCAACCATATAAAATATTATAAATATTACATATAAAAGATATAGTAAACCACCTAAAATAATATATAGTACTTATTTATTTTAAAAACTCAAAATAAAGAAATATTAAAAAAATAAAAATAATTAAATACTATAATAAACTTATCAATGAAGGAACTATAGTTAACTGCCTAATATTATATGCTTAATCATGTAATGAAGTTAAAAAGTTATGAAAAGAATATAAATAAAAGAAAAAACAATATTAATAAAAAATATATACAGTAATTTAGAGTATTTAAAAATATTAGTTAAAAAAATGTGTGTGTGTGTGAGTGTGTGCTTTCTCGGAATAATAATATAAAATTATTATTCATAAAACTTAAAACGGAGACAGAGAGAGAACACACCACGCAAATTCACTTATATATTACACCAAGACCACGGCGTACCTACAGGTTAAGAGATTATGTCACCTCAGGGCATAAAATTTTAAATTGCAAAACAGTTATTTCTTCATGAGGAAATTACTACTCACCAAAACAAAAACTAAACACTTACATATGGGCTTCATTACAGGTACTGTATATAATCCGCAGGATAATGACAAATCGTGAATTTGGACCAAAAGACCAAACATAAATAATATTTTCATCACGAGCACTATTGTATAAAAGAGTAAAATATGATTTCACATGTGTTAAATTTGAGAGGCACGATACCAATCAATAAAATATTGGTAACCACTGTAAATTTGGCAGATTTGCCAGCGTAATTCGTTCGGCTATCAGAACACAGAAAACTCTTCTGTCTTATATATATACTGCCCGACGGCGCAGATCGCTGCATTCTGGTCAGTGCTCCCCACGGTTGACCTGAATTTCCGCCGCATCATTTACTGAGCCGAGCGGCGTCCCTAGAAATATCCCAGCTTGACGACTCGAATACGCTCTCAATCGTTGCAAGGTGAGCTGTTGGATACGCGGCCTCCGTGACTCTCTTCTAGATACTGGAAGATCCCGCATTGGACTCTCAAACTCAGAAGCGCTGAACACCTCTCGTCCGATGTAACTGGTGCGCAATAACTCTCGTGCCAGACCTATCACTCGAGCATGTATTGCATTGATCGTCTGAATTACAACCGGCTTATCAGGTACTGGTCTATGATCGCCTCAGTCTATCTATTTACAGTGCTGCAGCAATGCGCTTACTGCACGCTACGGGACTCTACCACACAGATGTGGCCTACATCAATTAAGTACTCACAGAGTTGACGGCGTATGTAGCATCACCAAAGAAGCATGACACTGTCCTCATATCTATGTACGCTATCGCATATTCAGAGTGCTAGCACATCCTTGCAGGATTCGTATTCTACTCATACTCATTAACGTATAGGCTGACCCTCTGCATCTGATCGATATGTCTGCGTGGTGTCAGATGCGCATGTACGTTACACTTCTTTGTTCTAGCACATCCTGCGATGGCCCGCTACTTTAATATTAGTGTGCGCCCGGAGGATAGCGTATGATTTTGAATCACTGGTAGAAGACGCGTAATATACACTCGGGTAAAGCTTCAGTACAACAATTATGGCGTCTATGATCATATGTGTGGCCTGCCGAAAGAATACCTGGAGACTCACGTGTAGTATAGCCTCATATCACAGGATATCAGCGTACGATATACGAAGTCAGACCTTAGTTACAAGCCGTATCTGAACAGCATTCTGCAAACCCAGCTCAGCTCGTTCGTTCTGAATGCAGTTTACAATTATTAAACCTTAAGTGCAGTCTTCAAACTTGTGGCACCTTCAATTTCTTGCCTGTTAGGACATATTCCAGGAATGAAGAGTGCGGTTACCGAGAGGATATGAATCATTTATCCGATTTGCACATTGTGTATAGGGAATGGCGGCTGATGACTGATCATACTTACTATCATTCGACATACCAGGACTTATACTGGACATTAGTATTAACACTCTGCTGCTAGCTTCCAGCCCCTGGCTGAAGTTACGACCAGCATAAATACTAGTGAAGGGAGTGTTAATTTTGTTAGAACAAACACACCTTTTCATGAATAATTAAGGGATAAAAAACAAACTAAACTTGAATAAAAGATATAAAAACAAGTTTCGTTGGACTTTCCTACCTGCTTTCCTATTATATTGTAATGGCATATTTTAACATCAAAACATAAAAGATAATCATCTCTAAGAATTTCGAAAATGCTTTCTTAAAGTTAGATTTTTTTTTTATTCCATCTAAAATAAAAAGAGTAATTAAATTTACTACGAATAATAATAATAATAATAATAATAATAATAATAATAATAATATAATAATAATAATAATAATAATAATAATAATAATAATAATAATAATAATAATAATAATAATAATAATAATAATAATAATAATAATAATAATGATAATAATAATAATAATAATAATAATAATAATAATAATAATATGATAATAATAATAATAATAATAATAATGATAATTATAATAATAATAATAATAATAAATAAATAAATAAATAAATAAATAAATAAAAAAGGAAAATGTAAAGAGAAATGCACCTTCAATCAAAAATCAAGTACTAAGATCCTTTGATACGTCCATTCCTAACTGTTGATTGTGTTGCAAATAAATTTATGTTAAATTTTGTTAGATGATTGTTGTTGTGGTTGGATGTTGTAGACGTCAATTACGTGATATCTTCCTCTTATCAAAAATTACATGTGCTAAGGACTGTGATACTTCTTGTAGTTTTTCTTTTCTTTTTTAATTGCTTGTTAGAAAATGATGGGTTTAGTGGCAATATATTGGTATTATCACAGCTGTTTTAGTATTCTTTTTTTAAGCTGTTAAGAATACGCTCTTACTTTGTGTACTTTATAGAATGACAATCACTATTGGCTATATATTGGAGAATCCCATTGCCCATTTACGTTTTAATATTTACATTGGCATGGCTTGTTTATTATTAAACTTTTAGGAAGCAGGAATTATCCTGATTTTCTTAAAACTCGCGTTTCGTAAGGTTTTGGCAACTGTAAATAATTAAGAAGAGTTTACTTTTACTTTTGTTTCCAAGATTTTGTTCCAATATTTTATCAGAGAAATTGTGACGTCACTATGGCCTAGATGTTAGAAATGTATTAGCGAAATGAATTATGAGTAATTGTCATTTATGCTTATGAAATACCCAAACTGTGATAAATTCATGAACTTCAGTGATAAAAATAGATCATATAGATAACATCTATAGGATCTTAGAAGGGTTGTCACCCACAGCCTTTGTAGGCTAATTAGACTTAATCCGGCCTACAGTAATTATGTCTCAAAATAATCGACATGACGGTACGCAAATTTGATTTTATGTATTATTATGGTTGTTATTTTCCCCTTAAATTTAGTTAAGATATAGCAGTACACTTCTCGCTTTATGTTGTGCATGTATTGTGAAAGATTGAATTCATAGGGAAGTTGCTTTCACTATAGGCCTAGGCCCAAGATTTCGCTCTATTAAGTCGTCAAAAGTTCAACAAATTTTGTGCAAGCCTTATTAGCGGACGGTGAATTGTGATCTGTTAACATGTGTAAATTTTGCTTCCTGCTGCTGGAGCCAAAAACTAAATTGCTTGATTAAATCTTAAGAAGTAAAAAAGGGCAATCATTCAGTATTTGATCATATGGTATCTCTAATTGAACATTACCAGGAAAAGAATTGTTTTTTTTTATTTGGTTTTTGAATATTCATAATAATAATAATTATACACTTATATAGAAATGTCATTTTTTTTTCATAATTTCATTTTTATAGATTAAAATTAAGGCTTTGAAAGTAAATACATAAATTACATAAATTAAATCCTGTTCTTTATCAGTAATATAACTGGTTACATTTATTCTCACTCTTTAAATTGAAACAGCGTCAACATATACGTACTCTTTAGCTGTTTAGAGACTCATGAATGATCTCACAAATACCAAATTTGTTCAAACACAAGGTATAGATAACTTAAGGCAAAAACGAGATATTACAATAATTCACTCTCCCGACTTTTGAACTATTAAAGGCTTCTGTTATAGCATTTTCCTCTGACTATAGTTAATGCACACGTTTCCTCTGACCTCGAATATGATGTATAAAATTCTTAAATGATTCTCAGCTTTAGTAGCATTTATATATATATACTAAATTATGTGCATATATATATAAATAGTATATACATATATATATATTAATATATATTATATATTATATATATTAAAAATGAAGATACAAATACATGCGTATACAAATATGTTACAGGGATTTTAGTCCCTTACCCTTGACTGTCGAGTGGTGGGGAAATTTTATTATTACCCTAATATTTAGGATAAAATTTAAAATAAGAATTATTTATACTTAAAAATATTTAGGTAGGGTCTGAAAAAACACTGGATCTTTAGATAGCAACCTTACATTCAATTATATTGAAACTAGAATAGTCTAATGTTCAAAAAGTTGTAATCATAGACATTTAGGCCTAGTCTACTTTATTTTTTTCTTTTTTTTTTTTTTAACTTTTTATTCCATGCATCGAATTAGAGTTAATATTATTGTTTGGAAAATTATGTCTTTGTCTTCTATAGCTTTTCAAATAGTTCTTATAATCAAACTGCCAGTTACTTATTCACTGGTTACTTCATTACCGTAAATAAATTTATGAAATTCTCATATGCACAAAGAGAGTCATAGATTGTTTATGCACTAGTACCAACACTCACACTCTCTTATTAGGAAAAATCTTTTTGTAAAGGCATGTATTCAAAATTCGTAGCTAATGAATAAATTCATAGATAGTTTGCATGATCACTCTCTCTCTCTCTTTTGTTTTTAATACTCTTTACAGATTTTTTATTCCTAAAACCCTAAAAATTCTAATATTAGGATTCTATTTTCATTTGTTTTTAAAAACAGATAAATGATATTTCCTCATTCACCTGCAAATGGGAGATCAAGGAGCAGAGCGCCCCGAGCAAAAAATACGCAACTCGCAACTCGCATATTCCAGTTTGCACAGTAGTACGACCTTATATTAATGAATGACTATATTTGATAAATTTGGTTGGATTATGATCTAGTAGGTGAAAACTATCAATATATTAACATCCAATATATGTATATTCAATATATTAAATTATAAATAATTTCTCATGTTCCATGAATTTGACTGCACTGCTCGAGAACATTTGTTTAGCGCTTCATCGTTACCTCTGAGTACTGGAGCTTTTATTATTTCACTTCATATCAAGTCATATTTTATATTGATATATTATTATTTGTACATAATCCAACTAAATTTATCATGTAGTCACATTTGTGGATTCCATGAATTTATAGTTGATTCTTTAATAATTTAATGACCGTATTTTTATTTTTTCAATATATTTTTATTAGTATAGAACTCTCAAAAATACATTTTGAGATTAACCGATATAATCCAAACAGATACCTTAGAAAGAAAGGCCACTGAATATCACTAATTGAAACAAATACTAATTTTTGTTCCTTTAAATAAAAAAAATATATGGAAAAACAAATTTAATAATTATACAGTTAAAAGATTAAAAATCAATTGAATTTTTAAATATAAGTAATAGTAATTGTCTGGCATTAGAGTGTTTATTTTGATTTATATAAAAATTAAAGCATATACTGTACTCTAAGTTTGTTGTAATGTGCCATTAAAAAAACTAAAATGCCTGACATCTAATTAGAAAAAGTTAAACAGTTACAAAATTTTGTATACTTCTACAGTTTAGAACTATTTTCATGACTCCAAAAGTTTTTATTATGCTATGGTATAATTATCCTTATTCTAAATGCAAGAGCAGACAATGGATCCATGCAAAGACTACAAACAGTTCAAGAAATGATGTGATGGGTAGAGATTAATAATAATAATATAAACAATATTGAAGATATAAATACATGACAAACATTTATTTTTGGTGGCTTTTCTTCCTGTACCCCTACCTGTGAGTGGTAGAGAAATATTATTAAGCGCTATATCAGTAAGTTCTTTCCCTATAAACATTTTAATATACCCTACCATTCATGGGTTGGGGGTATAAATGTAGAGCCCTCCATTGATAAAAATTTGTGTACCATGTATGTAACTTTAACATGTTCTTTTTTGATAGTAAAGATATATATATATATATATATATATCTGTACGAATATAAGAGATCAGTATCCCAAAGCCAAATTTTTTTTATGGGCTCCACTTTCAAGTTGCAGATATTGCAGACTGCCGAGATCTACATACCACTGCGCCAGTCGATTAGCATAGTGTGTCTTGGGATGCGTGTATATAACCTCATAGCTGTAATCATCATAGAACTATAAATTAATTGTTATGGATTATATATATTAGGTCATAATAATATAATTAATAATAATCAGCATGTAAAATGTATAGGAAATCTAATAAAAATTTTGATCTCTTCCCTGTATCCTTACAATTAACAAATAGAAAAATAGAGGCACAACTAGAGTAAACTACATCAAATGCTGTTGGCACGATATGTGGTGTCCTTCAAGGTACCATCCTTAGCCCAAGAAAACACACCTCTGAAACAAAAAGAGAAAAATGTATTCAAAGAAGCTTGTCATGAGGAACTTTTAACTATGTTTTTTTTTTTTTTACTTTGATAAAAAGTAATACAAGTGCTTTAAATGAAAACGTAACTATTAGTTACATATTTATATGATTAATTTAAATGGAAGGAAAACATTAATAATTCCTTTTAAAAAATTTATAACATTAAAAATAAGTACAATAATAAAAAAAAAATTCTTCGAGTTGAAACATTGCTATTAAGATGTTATTTAGTAAATACCTAAGCATCTTTTAGGAATTAGTTCTAGGTTATATTTGAGAGTGAGCAAAAAAAAAAAAAGAAGAATACTAGGAACATTTTATCTTAACCAGATTTTTAAATATATTGCAAATTAGCCATTCATATTTGTCAATTTGAATTTGTTTAGCAAGAACATTGTGTCAATGGTATATATATATATATATAATATATATATATATATATATATATATATATATACATATATATATATATTAAATAATATTTATACTATATATATAATATATATATATTATATATATATATATATATAATACTGTATATATATATATATATATATATATATATATAATTATAGTATATAATATAATATTTTTATGTAAATATTATATATATATATATATATATATATATATATATATATTCCAGCAACCAAAGTCAGAGGAAATACCAAGTACCACCATGGTTGGGGAAAAAATTAAAAAGAGGGTTATATTAGAGACTGACATGCCCCAATGTGTAGCATCTGAAAGTGTGCAAATCAAATGAAGTTAGAAAAATAGGTAAAGGGAGTGTGTTCTTGTCTTTAGCAGTGGACTACATTTAAGATTGAGTATAGTGGTTAAGTATGTGTCAGTAAGTTAACAGAAAGGATAAGCCTATGTTGGAAGATGGACATGAACTCTCTTCAAAGAAGGAGGTATATATATATAACTGGAGAGTTCAGAAGTGAAGTTCTTATTGTAATAACAATGATGGTATAAAAAGGGAGAGTGATGCAACAGTTCGATGACTAGAAAGATTGAAGAAGGTAGTGAAATTAGAAGAGTTGACAAGTCTTTGCAAGAAAGATGGAAGAAAAGAAAATACTATGAATATTAAGAACAGAAGGTTTATATTTTGCTTTCAAAAAAGATATTATAGTTGCATGGAAGATTGTCAAATAGACAAATGGAATTTTAAGGATTTGAAAATAGCCATGTTTATCTTAACCCCCCCCCCCCAACTAGAGGTATGAGAAAGATAAGAGGCCAGTTGCTCCAAGGTCACCCTCCTAGCATCACCAATATGCAGGTCATTGGATTGTCTTTCAAATTGGAAAGAGCAATGAAGAGTTGATTAATCAGCATGAGTGGATAGGTGATGAAGTAGCAAATAGATCATTAATGAAAAATTGAAAAAGTTGTGATAGAACAGAATTCTCAGCAAGAGCACTATTAATAGATTTAAGGGATGAATGGTGGCCATCTACAACAGTATCTTCACAGTAACTGGAAAGGAAGTTACAATAAGGTTAGAGAGTGAAGAATAGATTTTGAAAGAGTGAACTTTATATATTAAAGCTTTCTGATAGGCATATCAAAAGCCTTCAATATGTCTAGATATGTTAGAAATGTCTAAGAGCAGAGGACATAGAGGGAAAGGGAAAAAAATCACCAAACGAGTGTTCCTTGCTGAAGTCATACTGGCAATCAGAGAAGATTAGAAGTTTTAAAATCAGGCTTGGGTCGGAGTCCAGTGCACTGTGCTACAAGTATTGGAAATATGGATTACTTGAGCACATTTATATTTTTTTTTTATAAAACCATAGTAATTAACATATAAAGTAAGTAGCTATTTATTTAAGGTAAATAGTGAATGAAAAATTTGAAAATAGTTAATAAACTTTTTTAATTTTGTAAACCCATTTTTAATTCTTTATCCTGAGTGTGAAAATTAAAAGTATAATTAATTCTATTTTTATATTTCATAAATTTAAAATTTTGTCATTCAACCGTCTCGCAGGGGGAAAGACTTTTTCCCACAATGCTGAAGATTCCTTCCACTTGTGCAGAATATGCAGGAATAGCCAAATAATTCTTTGCCAGTTTTGCCAGTGTATGAAATCTTTCTTCATGATTTTTCTAATATGTCAGTACATCACTTTCTTTAGAAATACAAAGTTGACTGAAATATTTCTGTATTTAAAGTTAGTGCTCCTGCATTTGGTTTTCATCTGGTGAGTTTCAAGTTGAGGAAGTCATAAAGTTGAACAATTTCTTCCTCTTTGGTGGAGGGTTTCCTGAACTTGATCCTGTTTATCCTCTGATAATGCAATATCAATATTAGAAGCTTTTACGGCTTCTTTGAAAATGAACTGTGCTGTCGATAATAAGGAAGACCTTAGGGTTAGTTCCTCTTCAGAGCACCAGTCCAGCTTAAACCCAAGACTTATTACACTTGCCAAATAGTAAGCTACTTTTATTTTCATACGCATGAAGATGCTTTTTGTATGGATCTTTTTAGTTTGAATACCTGAACACTTATATTTTGACTGTCTGATCATGAAAATACTTTAATCCTTGAACACATGGGATAATTAAGCTTGATGAAACAGTTTTGCCATTGAGAAAAGTCAGTTACATCCTCAAATGGTTCAAAAATTTCTAACATATCTTTAGGAATATTACATTCATATGGTTCAAAAGTTGGAACATCTAAACTGTTTTAACCTAGCTTCTGAAATTTGCAAGTGGATCTGATCATTTTGACTTGAGAATTCCATTACATAGCATAACCAGATTTTAATTTTTTTTTTTTTTTTCCCCTACCCTACAATGTCTAGCCATTGTTAACTTATGTACTAAAAATACCAACTTTGAAGCTTTGCTTAGTGTTATACCCAATTGTCTTTCTTCTTTGAGACCAACCTTTACAACTAGCTGGAAAGTATAAAAAAAGTAGGAATTATTTTCAGTTGTTAGTGCTATAAGCAGTTTAAAATGTGTTTCAAAACTTAGTCTAGATCATAATCTTAGATTCTATGATAAAATTCAATATGATTTTGCTCATATTCCTCCATATTTCTGCCTGCAGTGTGATTTCCACAGAAACATTGCAAGTTAAATGTTAAAACAATACTCTCTAAATACGAGTTAGTTATGTAGTGAGCAATAACTCCTAGTAAGATCTCATTTGATGACTGGATAAGATATCAAGTGTGACCGAGAGATTCTGTGTGCGCTTCCAAGTCTTTTTTTTAATATCTGCCTTGAACAGCAACCACTTGGCCTGTAAGAATTTGTTTACTACAAGATATTTACATGTTGGTATCTGATAATGAAATTTATCCAGATTCAAGAACTTTTATGAAAAATCTTATGAAGAATCTTAAAAAATCCTACAATTTATCCTTTCAGGATAAATGATATTTTTAGGATTTTTATTTTTGAAATTTAACTTGTACAATACTTGACATTTTCTAAGTACATCTGGCTTAAGTACAAGTTCTTTTGATTTTTGGAACTTCAAGTACAAGTACTAAAAAATTTGTACTTAAGGCAAAGTACAAATACTTATACTTGGACCCAAGCCTGTTTAAGATGCTTCTAGATCTTCCTGTTTAGAAGAAATTCAAAAACTTTTGAAAGATTTCAAAGAGATTACATCATTAGAATGATTACACTGGCCAACAAAAAAAAATTTTTTTTTGGCTGCCAAGGATATTTTATCGAATTTATAGTATATCGGGTGTGCTGATTTCAGAAATGACATTAGTTTTCCAAGATTGGCTCTAGTTCTTGAGATACAGGGTGTTCCAGATTTACTCTTATACAAATATCTTTTTTAATGCACATTTACAGTAATATCGTTTATTTCTTTTTAAATAATAATTTACCGATATATATATACTATTTTTTTCTTATTTTCAGATTTGACACAAATAATGATACTTTTAACGATAGAGAACCATGGTTTAAAAACTAAAATCCCCAACGGTATTTCTGACAATACATTATGTGAATGATATAATCTCATGAGAAACCAAAGAAAGATAATGTGTATACATAAAATTGTGTTAGAAAGTCAGAGTATAGTGAGTCTTGAGCAACTTTGGATAATGAGAACCTCAGAAACCAAAGATAGAGGTCTTGGCATTTAGGACATGTAGACATTAGGAAATAGAGACAGTAAAAGCCACATGGGCCTATCGAACTGCCCCAGTCAACCCACTACCCAAACATGCTCAATGCAAATCCACAAACACCCTAGGGCCTCGTCAATTTGTTGTAACTACAAATCCACAATTTGGCTTAGTCAAAACTAATGAGTATATAATATGATACCCAAAACCATCCAATGAGTAATAACTAAAGTTATGTCACACATGCCATCTAACAAAAACTGCTATAACTAAAAACCCGCAATTTGGCTCGTCAATATATTATATGATACCAAACCCATCCAGAAACGAATCTAACCGTTTCTTAAATGTGCATCGAGTCACACTCAACAACCTCTCTGGCAGACTATTCCAAAAATTAACAACCCCTATTACTGAATGCATGCTTTCTATATTCAAGATGCATGCTTTCTTCTTAATTTTCTTATTATGCCCCTGGTCACCTGTCCATGTGCTACTATGAAAAATTTATGGTCTCCGTTCAATAGATGTAAATATTTTGTAACTTGTTCATGCCCCTCTGAGAAATCGCCTTTCTACAGAAAACATTCCTAACTCCTTAGCCTCTCTCATAGCTCTTACCCTCAAAAACCAGAAATCATCTGTTGCTCTACGTTGCACTCTCTCTAGCACATCTAAGTCTTTCTTTAAATAAGGGCCCAAACTTGTGAACAAATACTGTATTACTGGCCTAACATAGCTTTTATTATACAGTTTACTTATTACTCCTTGCTCTTGTAAACAACATATGCGATTTTTATGCCCAGACGGGTGCATCTTTGGTCTAGCTTCCAAACAATGATTAGCTTACTTTCAAATTACTGCTTATAATCACACCTAAATCTTTTCTTGTCCACAGACTCAAGCCATCCCCATTCATATCATAGTTAAAACTTTTTTTTTTTAACAACTCTAGTGAAGAACCTTACACTTTTTACTATTAAAATTCATTTGCACTTATCGCCACCCAAGAAGTTTATCAAGATCATTTTGAATTTTATGCATCCTTCCACTATATGCCATGACTGAAAAGGTGAGCCAGCTTTAGATGATAATACATCTGCAGATAGAGCTAATAGAGAGCCTCGAATGGCATTTATGGAAAGTCCAATCGGGTCAACTGAAAATCATATTAGGAATGAAGATGATGGAGAACGAATAGTGACAATGAAATCAAGACCATAGTCACTTTGAGACCCTGGTGGATAAGACACCACTCTATCACTGAGTATAACACCATGCATGATTTAAGTTGCCCAATGTTAGTAAAGAGTAACAAACTTTTTTCGTGTATTTCGGACATACCACTCTTTAAATCCAAGGCCAAAATAGGTTTGTAATTCACTGTTCAGCCATGTATACTCAACCATTGCGAGATAAGCTGTAATTTCAGACAGCCCTTTATGTATGTAGGGGTAGACCTTAGTCAAAACTGATATAGTGAGAAGTGTCTATAAGTAACGTACTAATAGTCGTAATGCTGAGAGTCATCTCAGGAGGATGCGGTCAAGTGCAAAGTCGGAAAATAGTTTCAATTAATTCTAGAAAGGCATTTTGTTGATACTGGAAGAGCAGCAAAATACCCTTTCGAAAGACTCATGTTGCTGAGGAGTGCAGAGACCAAATACGCGTTGTATATCTGTACTAGAATATGTTTACATTCCCCAAAGAAATAGAAATAGGTATTGAGCTGAGGAGACGTAATTCAGTAACTTTGGCCGAAAAAACAGCAAATTGTGGACAAAACCAGAGAGAAATAGATATAATAAGACATAACTGACCATTGTAGGAGTGTCCCGGAAATCTTCCTAAACTACCTTTATCTATGTAAAAATAAAAGCAACAAAACATAGCTGTTTGCCAGATCATCTGGATAACTCTCACACAAATGTAAATATAGATCTCATTAAAAATAAGAATCGATAATACAATGACCTTTGCAAATACATATTAAAAACTACCCTCTTCCTCACTGTCCTACCATATATACATCAGGGCCTGCAGCTTTACTGTGGATCAATATGATCTAAAAACGTTTTAATATCTATTGCACCTCAAAATTCAAATTCTGTAAGTCTATATTGCAATGTGGTATAGGAGAGTAACTATTAATCTCCAAACTATTATTAATCTTTCCTCTGTAAACACTTAAGCAAAAAAGCATTGAAAATAAGATTGAGCAACTAACCTGTATATCTGAACTCGACTAAACTTTTTCAGTCAGATTTAAGTGGACAATGTATCCTAGTGCTATACAATATTTAAAAATTTGGATAAAACTAAGATAAATCTATCTTTGAGAGAAGTATGCTAAAGTGACATATTACACTTGCTAAATTAGTGCGATGGCCATACGTCTACTTTAGAACAGAAATGAAAACGTTTTGAGATAAAACTAAGTATAGAAGATATCGAGTAAGCTAAATTGTAATGACGTAATAAGTGTTGTAACTAAATTCATGCTTCTGCAGTTAGTAAATCCACGACATTGTAACCTCATCCTTTACCACCAACAGTTACGCCTTATATCGAACTAATATATTCATGCTCTCATGCCTCTCGGGCGTATCCACCACACAAACAGGTTATCCGTTCCCTCGCACGAGCCCAGGCCAAGGTAATGGTGGCTATACTTCTCAACATACGCCATAAGGCGGCCCTGAAAAACGTTCAATAAGAAAAGTCCGATATTAAAAATGTATCCCCAACAATTATGATGTGAATTAAAGGAAAGCCTATATAGGTGCAATGTAAACTCTTGTATGTCCGCGAGCGGTCAGTCGGGTATTAACTAAGCAGCACTAAGTCTCGTGACAGAATTGTGTAATTTCCCCGGAAAACAGATACTGACCCATTATAACGGAAGAGATGGACTATGATCTTTTTCCTTATTAACTTTGCAGCTACCCAAGTTTGGGCGCGCTACAATGTATGACCACTTCAGTGAGATAAACGACTGACTAAACCTCATACTCACTCCATGGTAACTGGCACCTAAGTGACCCAAGTGAACCAGTTCATACCTCAAAGCGACTCAGACTTCATCCATACTAACAGGACGTTCGGAGAATCCATATAGTTTAATAGCTTTAAGCTGGCTAAAATAAGCCCCAAGGGTGAATACGCCCATAACACTCCTGTGTGGCTACTGTTGAAAAACCTAAATTCTGGAGCTACCAAAAGAGATCCGTCACTCTATGAAATACCCAGTGACGAATGTGAATGGAGAAAGCGAGAAGACATACTACAGTCACACTCACATGTAGACAGAGGCCAAATACGCACCCAATCGAAAATGGCGCAGGCAGAGAAATTGAAGAAGCACCCATGTGGATGGGAATATGAACCTTTTTCAGTTACGAGCCATGTCGGCAGATAGCAGCCGTGTACCTCCAATTTCTGTCACAATTGTCACCAACATCTAATGTCATGGATGCTAGCTTGCCAGGAGGTCTATAAGCAACGAATATGCCCGTATTTCCTCATCATGACCTAATGACTAATGGTAGAAGACTTACCAGGGAATCATGCTAGCCGGCCATAGCACTAAGAGTTGCAAATAATCATGGATTGATAGTGATTAACCGTCAGATCACAAGTAATAACCCAGAAGAGAGAATTGAGAGAGATGTGCTTATATAAGCGTAAAAAAGCGCACACCACCCACCCACCACTCCCTCTTGTCCTGCTACTAAACTTAAAGAATAATCAAAGAAATATGTATGAGTTGTGATGCCTCTAATTGTCATATTCTGAAAAGAGGTCTGCAACAATAGTTAATTCTTCATGAAACCACGGAATGCACTCAGATTATGCATAGAATAATAGTAACAGATTACTCAATTATATAAGGAGAATATAACTAATCAGCTCATCTTTTTTATTATCTTAAAGCTTAGGAGCATTGTGTAAAAACATGATTTGATACTCGAAATATGCTGTTAATTTTAGTATGCTATCTATCTATATATTTAAACTTAAACAACAGATTAGGTGTTTATTTATCTACGATCACCACTATGACGAAGTGATACTCATGCTATAATTGATAATCGTTAATCCATATTTAGTAGGGCCCACCACCCTCTCAACTATATACCTAAGTTTTTTGCAAAGCAAAGTCCTCCAGAAACTGGTATGAAAAGCTCAAACACCTTTACACTTCAAAGAGAGTGAATACTCGCATCCCTGCGCAAACAACCGCATCCAGTTTATGCCAGAAGGTTCTCCTCCCACAAGATTGGCAAAATAAGAAGAGGCCGTAAATCACTCCTGTACTGATAACAACATAGTAGGCAAATTGCCTTCCCAAACAACTGCCAATTCATGTACAGGAACTAAAGCCCACTACCCCCATTTCCTCGACCCGCACCCGCTCAACCTACGAATAAACCCCAGAAAGAAGCACTCTGACCTCCTTCCACAACCTAAGAATTTGTAAATCTACTGAATGCAAGTCTGTCCTTATGAATGCGTGACAAATTATATAATTCTTTCTGATCCTTCTATGCCTATATCATTTGTACCCACAATGCGAAACCGATTTTTCATTAAACATTGATGATAGAAATCAATCTCGAATCTATCTATCCTATCTACGATATTACTCACTCTGGCACCTGGATAACAATACTCTCAATCGTTTCTGTTCATTCTTAGTTTAAACATAGCCGAAATATAGGACTATATCTAGTAGATTATGTATCGATCATAAGATCTATTCCGAAAATATAAGCAGATTTAATAACGAAGTGCGTCACTATCAGAAAAACATCAAACGAGAAAGAGTAATCAAAAGTTAAGAAACCGCTCTTCTCTGATCACTCTACCACCCATCTGGAAATGACAGCGGAGACTCAGAACCTGTGTTACTCGCAGAAGACAAAAGCCTGGACCTAGAACTATTCTGACGAAGAATCTACATCTTTATAAATACATCTATTCTCTAGTGAATCTAACAAAGCTCAGGGTATGACCTCATGTCATCTAGCTTGTCAGATGGGCCTTGATGTAATACAACCTACTTGTTATCCTGGTTCCCTCTCATCTTTCCTGCCATAAGAGCGATGTGGACCGCAAATACATCACTTTATTCCTGTTCTACACACCACGTAAAGCTAAATCTCAGTCTCTCGACACCTTGCTGCCTCGAGCATCTTCACAGTTTAGTCTAAATCTAGTAATCAAGATCATGAGGATGAGGAGAGGAACAGCCGACAAACGTATTCACAGAACTCACATGTACGCAAGCTCTAAATAGCAGCTTTCTCACGGTGACAGATCTCGATCTTACAGTGATGGCACTCCAGTCTTTGCATCTCCATTCGGTTCATAAACACATGTATTACAGAGGCCCAGATTGTCTATCAGTGCATCCGGTCAAAATTCACCAGCACAGCCAAATGCGGTGAGGCAAAGTAACTATAATCACGATGCTATTTTCACCTGCTTAATAAGTGACGCTCTGTAACATAAGAGGGAAGTACCCACAGATATCACAACAGGATGCGATACATTACTTTATAAAATTGATATATTAAAGTACTTAACTGAATAGACCGAGATGTATCCTATTTATTAAGATTTACAACAACTACAGTTTAAATATCACTAAGGAGCCTGAAAAAAGAAATAAAACTACTCTCTTTAAAAAAAGGAGTTAAAAATTTAAACAATTTAATATTAAATGCAAGTTAGCTAGGCCAGGGATATAAAGTAAAGGAGCACCCAGTGCCTAAGAAGCCCGAGCTGCAGGGCTTTAGACAATGTAGTCTGTGACTAAAGGGAAATAACATTTAAATTAGAGTTGCATACAACTTAAGAATTTCCAAGAAGTAACAATTAATAAAGGACGATGTAGAAATATATCTAAGAAAATCTATTTAAGAATCCGAAAGTAAACCAAGAACGAAGAAAACAGTAAAAACTTTTAACCTAGAATGTTAGCTTAAAAGGAGTTATTAAGGATCATCATAAATTTAAATTATCACAAAAATTAATATAACAATTGTAATGACTGTTAGTTTAATTAAAGATGACACAAGCAGTAGTTGAAAAATTATGAAAGAACACAACAACTAATTTGTATTACTAAATTCACTGTAATATCAAATATACATAATGAGTAATATTAAATAAAAAAATTGTTTCAGAGAAAGCAAAAAATTAAAACATCAAACCTCACTCAGACTAGGTCAAATTCGATAGTCGCAGAACTTACCGATTAAACATAGTGTATCATTCGATAGTTCTAAGACTCTTTTGTTGACAGCGTACACATTCTTGACATAAGCATTAAGAAGAAAATATTAGAAGAGTAGAAGAAGGGATGACCATTTATTCGAGCTGCCCAAAAAAAGTCAACGATGTACGGGAAAAACACTCATAATTTATCAGTAGGAACAGAAGAACGCGAACCCACCACGTGGAGGAGAAAGTTTATAACCAATCTATGTGCAACTGATAGACAGGAGTAGATGAATGATTAGTGGAGCAAACGCACACAATTTCAACGCAAAACCTGCACTGAACTGTATGATTGTTGTTCCGCTTGCAACCGGAGAAAATTAAAAGGTAATACAATCAAGACGATACAAGAGAAAGCGAGATTAATTGTAGGAGTGATGCGCGGAGTGTTGGAGTGAAGATCAAAGCGAGGAGCGCCACCTGATCTGCCTACAAACAGCACGCCCCCCACACGAGAAGCGTTGAAGGTCAATTGCAAAATATTTCAAGGGGCCGCAGACACCCACCGGAATAAGTCCGCACTATCCATGTGGACTTCACGGAGCCCACCTACCCACGAAGGACCGTGTGTGCCAACCGCACTCCTGTCTGATTAAGATATCCAGGATTGGGTGATCACCCAGACGAAAGCCAGAGACAATGAGATGATCAGCCGCTGAATATGACCGGGAGAGAAAGAGTAAGACCTATACTGCAACGAACACCAGCAGACGAGGATATACTCCCAGAGAAGCGAGCACGGCCATGATTGTAGAAGTACGTAGAGAGACTTAAACCGTGCTGACTACTCGGAACAAGCACAGCTATGTCGTGAATGCATATCTCAGGCGATACTAAGGATCGGTGAGAAGTGATGAGAAACAAGAGTGCCAGTCGAGAAAGGAATACTCGAACACGGTTACCAAATAGACTGTTCCTTATGAGCGCAGAACAACGAACGAGATACGTAAGTTCCTCTACTGAGTCCATACTCGAATTCAATTGGAAGCCAGCAGAACCACATAGGTATAAACAGTTGTGTCGGACCCGAGAACAATGCGCCTGAAGACTATCCTACTCCATAATAATCCCGTTACCGAGATAATAAGGCCGCCAGGAAAGCCCATGGGCCGAAATGCCTTGACTGAAGTTCAAAAGCGAGAAAGCGTGAACGGCTGTGTGTTGATGGTGAAAGCTACCATGAACGATGGCGAATATAGTGTATGATCGATTCCAAATATGGTCACACTCAACAGAAACCTGGAAGAGGACATATTAGAAAAAATAATAAGATATGAGAGAGATATAA
>JABUQX010059500.1:17500-25000 GCA_015478945.1 Trachelipus rathkii | reverse complement strand
AAACCTGATATTAATGCTTGCTGACAAAGCTTCTTAATATTATTTTTATTATTATTATTATTATTATTATTATTATTATTATTATTATTATTATTATTATTATTATTATTATTATTATTATTATTATTATTATTATTATTATTATTATTATTATTATTATTATTATTATTATTATTATTATTATTATTATTATTATTATTTTTAAAGCATTTGAAAGGATACTACGTATGATTATATATATATATATATATAAATGTTTTATATATATATAAATAAATATTTATTGAATAAATGCATTATTTTGTAAAATGTGGTAGCGCAAAATCTTCAATTTTTGTTAGCTTTTTATATTTTGATTTCAAAGAAAAATTGTCATTTCTTGAGAACGAAGTACGAGTTTACAAGAAATACCAATTTTTCATTCTCTCTAAATGTTTGGTATATATTTGTCTTACTGAATTAATTGATAAATATATACATCATTTTATTTATTATTTTAAGAATTGTGATTGGATAAGGAGGCGTAATCTAAATTACTGTGATTTATATAAATAGTAAAAATGAGAATATTTTTCATCTTTTCGCTTTCATTCGTTGTTAATCAAGTTGTATATAGTTGGTAGCTCTTAACGCTTTGTATGTTCCGATTCAATTTTATTATTTGTTAGTGTGTATATTTTGTATCCAAGAAGTGTTTTGTTTTTATGTTTTATTACAAAGTAAATGTAATATGTGTTTAAATATAATATGGTGATATAATTTTCAATGTGGAAAATATTGCTGTTTATTTTATTGTAAAGCTAAAGGTGTTTAAAGCTGTGTTTTTAAAGTAATTGTGTTTATATTGTAATTATTATATGCATTGCTATTTCAAAGCGTCGTCTGCAAATACGAATTTGCAAAGTGCATTGTGTCCAAATTGTTGCTAGATTTTACTGGCAGGTAAGCTTATGTATTATTGAAATTTATTCCTCGAAGTATGGTAAATATTATATTGTGCCAATAAATATAAAACGTTTAACAGTTTAATATTTATTATTTTAATATATGGTTAATTGTCAAAGTCTCAATTTTTGTTTGTAAAAAAAGATTTGTTTTAAATACTAATAGGCAACTCTTTGCATTGGAGTAACAGCTGTTTTATATGTCAGCTGGTCTTGCATTGTTTTGTACACACTGAAAAATCGACGTTTTTTGTAAATGCTAAATTCATTTAATTTTCAAGTAAAGATTTAATATCTCTTATCAAATCAGTCAGTCTGTATATTTTTGTTAATGTAATTTGTTTATTTATATATATTATTGAACATAAATATCTATATTTTATATATACATATTTATGGGCGAAAATTTATAAAAATTTAATGATAGAGCATTTTGTTTTGATATTTTTAAAGCATAAAATATATATATATGTATATAATTGGTATATAGTACTGAGGTTCTATATTTTTAGTGCGCATGTACGTGGATACCTTCGGACATCTAACTGCATGTTCATGGATTTATAAAACCTAGTTTTGTAAGAGCAGTACATAATCATTTATTTTTTTATTAAAGTATTTTAAATTTAATCCAGTAGTTTCCTTGAGTGTTTCCAAACGTATTTTACTTTCTCATTTATTCAAATATTCAAGTAGTTATTATTTTAAGTCTTAAAGACATTGGTTTTCATGATCAAAAGATTGATCATAAAACAGGTTTATTCATTGATAAGAAATAATATTGACTGAATTGTTTTCACATAAGGCAACGAACTCGGTCAAACCGTTGTTTCACTTGAAGGGTCTTCAGGGAGATAAGTTAAGAGCTTACATAAAATTGCACTGTAGTTTGCACAGGCCGGTAACTCATTTAACAGGAGGCCTGGATACTGTTACAATACAGGTTTGAGAATCATTAAAAAGTGTTAGTTGATTGGATTGTCACGGGGGCCTGGCCAAAGGATTTGTTTATACGCAGGAAGAGTAAGTTTATGACATATAATTTAATATCTTTTAACCAATCGCACTACATTATTAAATTGGGTATTCCTGTCTCGGGATCTTATATTATAACCTTTCAGTCATTATTTCTTTATCAATGAATTGCTTGTAGTAAAGTTATTTTGCTATTTTGTTGAATATTTGAGCTCAAGGTCGTTCATTCGTAATTTTGCTAAGACCTGTACCAGAGTTATTGTGTAAGCATTCTTACCAATATCGACAGTTGGGATATATGTTGATATTGTGTTTTTAACTGTCAATATAGTCGTTTGGACTATTTGTTTTATTGAAGTTAAACATATATGATTTTTTTTGTGTATTGGTGAAATAGCAAACTGCTATTGCAACAATACCTGTCGTTTGGAAACAGAGAAACACTGGAATAATTTTAGTACTTTATATTTTATGCTTTTATAAATATATATATATATATATAAATAAAAATATATATATATATATATATATATATATATATATATATATATATATATATATATATATATATATATATATATATATATATATATATATATATATATATATATATATATATTTATATATTTTCATATATATATATATATATATATATATATATATATATATATTTATTATTATTTTTTAGATATAAAGAAACTTTACTAAAGTTGATGAAGTAAAATAGTAATTTTCGGAAGTTCCCGATTTTACCTATTTTGGGTTCCCGAAAATACTATTTTTCCCGCAAGATTTTGTCAAATGGACAATATATTGTTTAAACTAGTATATATATATATATATATATATATATATATATATATATATATATATATATATATATATATATATATATATATATTATATATATCATATAAATATATATATATATATATATATATATATATATATATTTGTAATTTTGTGGTTAGAAATTTGTTTTCATGTATGTATCAGTAGGAGTCAAATTTTAGAATTTTGGTAGAAAACGGGATTGTGATTCATGCGTTGTAAAGTTACTTTGTTAGTGAACGATATATTTTATAATTTGTTTTGGATACAACGATTATAACAATGGCTTCTTCTAATGTTGAATCTGTTAAAGAGTTGTCATGTAGGGAGTTAACGGCAATGTGTATAGCCCAAGGATTCATGGGGAAGAAAGCATTGGACTTTATATTGGATATAAAGGCGAAAGGGTGTTTAGTCACACAGAAAGCTGGGCTTGAAGTTGATATAAAGAAGGCTAAGCTTAAAGCTGAAGCCGAAGTAGAAAAAGTTAGGCACGAGGCCGAAACACAGAAAGCTAGAGTCGAAGCTGAGGCTCAAAAAGCTAAGTTAGAAGCGGAGAAAGACGCGAGAGAATTAAAGGAGAAAAATAATAAAGTAGTTGAAGAAAGTATAGCTAGTTCAGAAGGATATATGGAAGCGCATCGTTTAAAGTTCGCAGTAAGTAGTCACACACGAAATCACAATCACGTTGATAAAAGCCCACATAACAATAATAATTTTAGATCGAAAGGCAATGGTTACTCCACGAATGGTAATCATAAAAGTAGCAACCAACATGCATCTAGAGCAACTAACAATGAAAGCAGGATCGGAAGTGGGAGCGGCGACAGACAGAACTATCGTCGCAGTAGCAGTGAGCCGAGGGAGGTGATCACGTGCTTTAAGTGTCAAAGGAGAGGGCATCTCGCAAGAGACTGTCGAGTCCCTCCTTATTTCAACACCAGTGGTAGAGGACAAAGTAATTCAGGTAGACAGAAGGAAGAAGCAAAGAGCACGGGAGCATCCGGAGTCTCTGATAGCGGCAATAAAGTCCTGAATTGTTCAGGTGAAGAGCCGAAACTCCTGAATGAGATAGAGAAGGTGGAAAATGACGAAACGTCACACCTACCTGTAACGTATGGGACGGTGAATGGCTATCAAGTCAAAACCCCCGAGATACCGGGTGTAACGTAGTGGTTGTGCGAGAAAAATTCGTACCGAAGAGGTGTTATGTTGGAGACAACATGAAAATAAGATTGCTGGACGGTACGGTGATTGAAGCTCCTCTCGCAAGTATCGATGTGGATACCCCTTATTACGTGGGTAGGACAACCGCAGCAGTGCTGCCGGAAGTCGTATATGATTTGGTCATTGGGAATGTCAAAGGCGCATTGCCCCTGAGTCAGCCAAACCTCGCATGGGAGTCGACCGTGTGTCGAGGGCCTCGTAAAGTAGAGGTCGGGCATAACCATAGAAGTGCTGGTCCCCATCGCTGAGAACGCTGAGGAAGATTCGCAAGAAGAATCTGATCAAATAAATCATAATCTTGGAATGGCGAGTTTGGAGGTGGAAGAGTCTTACAGTGGGAAACCGTCAGTGCCACAATCTTTTGACGTCAATAATAAAGATGTCGAGCCAACCGCGGAGCCCACACTGAATGTGATGATAGGGTCCCAATGTTCATCTAAGGGTGAAGAAGTTACAGGAAAAGAAGAAGTTGAAGTCCCTACAAAACCACTAAGAGATGTTGAAGAAGACACAGGAATAACGGATGTCCAGGTGACATCAGTTGAAGAAAGTACAAACTGGTCTGAAGAAACAGATCGTACTTACGAAGATGGTGAGATATTGAGAGGTGATGCAGTCGTTCACACACAAAGTTCTGGAGAGAAGAATGTTGTAGCTGTGGGTGAAGGGGAGATAACCCATGGTGAAGAAGTACAAGAACTTATTAACGATCGGGAGACTTTTAAAAGTAAACAGAAAGACGATGTCACTCTACAGAGGGTATGGAGATCAGTGGAGAGAGGTGAAAACAAGTATATAGTAAAGAATGGTGTACTATTCAAAAGAGTTATGGAAAACCAACAGGAAAGGTTTACTTTGGTTGTACCAAAGGAGTACAGAAGTAGGGTTATGAAGGTGGCACACGATGAAGTCTTCGGTGGTCATCAGGGGGTAAAGAAGACAATGGGTAAAATTACCCAACAGTTCTTCTGGCCAAACATATATTTGGACGTAACTAAACACTGTTACTCGTGTGATATATGCCAGAGAACGTGCCCGAAAGGCTCAGTGAAGAAAATACCTCTGTGTCCAATGCCCATCATTGAAGAGCCATTTCAAAGAGTGATCATCGACCTGATCGGACCAATCTCACCACCATCTTCAGAAGGGCATCAGTATGTCCTAACACTTGTGGATGCCGCCACGCGCTATCCTGAAGCACCTCGCAGAAACATAACTGCACAGAAAGTTATAGGAGGGTGCGGCGAAATTATTGATGAAATGAAAGATGCGATGACTCAAAGAGAGGAAGATAAAGAATGTAGTGTAAAGAAAGTTTGTGATGGTACGCAGAGAGAAGATTAAGAGTTATCCTCACAGTATTGCTGGGACAGTCAGAATTTATTGCGTTCAGGGTTAAAAGTTGGGAACAAGGGAAGAGCAGAGTTCATTGAACTGTTTAGTGATGAGGAAAAGTCATTGTGCCATAATTTGGTAAAGGGAGAGAAGATGAGACGCCGAGACTGCCATGGAAAATTGGTACAGTCGGTTAATGATGTTAAGTGGCACAATGAAAGGTTTGGAAATAAGTTCTTAAGAGGAGGCATCGTCAGCTTGGAAAATGTTTGGAAAATAAAGGAAGGTATGTGCGGAGAGTATGAGAAAATATACTTCGGTATGGTTAAAGAAGAAATGTCAGTAAAAGAGGAGAGATGTAGAACTGATTGTAGAAGCGAGAAGTATGGTGATGATAAGAAGACACATGTAAAGAGTTATCATGTGCTGAAATTATTGGTTGCAAGGAAGACGATAGGAGTTAGCAGGAAGGGTGAAGAGTGTCGAAAGAGACACAGAAAAACAAAGAAATGTGTGATATTATGGAAGAAGTTGGAGAGAAAAGGAGATGACGAAGAAAGAAGAGGATGTAGGTCTGGAAGAAAGGGTGTAAAGAGAACACTGATGATTATGTATCAAAGTAAAGTGCCGGCTGTTAAAGTCATAATAGGAATATTGGACGAAAGAAATGAGGCCGACTATTTTGTCGAAAATGTGTTCAAATATTCTCTGACCCGGCGCGAACACCCGAATACTCTTAAGACTGTACTACAAAACTTCAAGAAGAGGTATGAAAATAATAGGATAATGAGGTGGTCTTTATACTTGCAAAGATTCAGATTTATCCTAAACCACATAAGTGGGAGAGATAACGTCATTGCTGACTACCTAAGCAGATCGTATGCCGACGATACATTGGGTTCATCATCAGAGGTCTCTACTGAAGAAGGAGCACTGTGTAAATGAAACCAATGTTTTAACCTCATGTACATAAAGCAAAATGTACCAATTTGCTTCATAATGTAATGCAGTTGTACATGAAATATATAACATTACTTTCATTTATGTATTTTAAGGTAAAGGCCAAGTATTGCCATTGCAATATTTCTTTTCTGTTATATATATATATATATATATATATATATATATATATATATATATATATATATATATATATATATATATATATATATTTGATGTACGCTGCAAAGGTCCAGTCAAAATATTGTAAATATGTTTGTATTATATGAGTGAACAACAACCAATGAAAACTCACTTTTTAAGACTTATTTTTGAAACCTGAATTCTCATTGGTCGTTGTTGACAAAGCTTTATTAATAATATTTTTATTATTATTATTATTATTATTATTATTATTATTATTAATATTTTTAAAGCATTTGAAAGGATACTACGTATTATTATATATATATAAATGTTTTATATATATATATATAAATAAATATTTATTGAATAAATGCATTATTTTGTAAAATGTGGTAGCGCAAAATCTTCAATTTTTGTTAGCTTTTTATATTTTGATTTCAAAGAAAAATTGTCATTTCTTGAGAACGAAGTACGAGTTTACAAGAAATACCAATTTTTCATTCTCTCTAAATGTTTGGTATATATTTGTCTTACTGAATTAATTGATAAATGTATACATCATTTTATTTATTATTTTAAGAATTGTGATTGGATAAGAAGGCGTAATCTAAATTACTGTGATTTATATAAATAGTAAAAATGAGAATATTTTTCATCTTTTCGCTTTCATTCGTTGTTAATCAAGTTGTATATAGTTGGTAGCTCTTAACGCCTTGTATGTTCCGATCAATTTATTATTTGTTTAGTGTGTATATTTTTGTATCCATGAAGTGTTTTGTTTTTATGTTTTATTACAAAGTAAATGTAATATGTGTTTAAATATAATATGGTGATATAATTTTCAATGTGGAAAATATTGCTGTTTATTTTATTGTAAAGCTAAAGGTGTTTAAAGCTGTGTTTTTAAAGTAATTGTGTTTATATTGTAATTATTATATGCATTGCTATTTCAAAGCGTCGTCTGCAAATACGAATTTGCAAAGTGCATTGTGTCCAAATTGTTGCTAGATTTTACTGGCAGGTAAGCTTATGTATTATTGAAATTTATTCCTCGAAGTATGGTAAATATTATATTGTGCCAATAAATATAAAACGTTTAACG
>JABUQX010059500.1:12500-15000 GCA_015478945.1 Trachelipus rathkii | reverse complement strand
AAGATCTTAATATAAGCTTCTTTCCGTCTTTTGCTTTAATATGTTCTTTTAAAATTAATTTTAATTTGTTTTCTTCCTCTTTTTCTGACTAATATTTTCAGTTTTATAATATACTAAGAGCTTATCTTTTTCGTTTTCATTGATAGTATTAGCGAATAAATTATTTAAAGTTTTCTCTATAATATACTGGGGGAAGTTATTGTTTATCAGATTCTTTGTTATTCTTTTAATTTCTAAATCAAAAAAGGTCCAATCAGACGATATCTTAAACGCTCTGTGAACCAAAGTCTTTATGGTAGCAATTTTGTAGTTTAGGGGAGTGAAGGAGTCAAAATTCAAGTATGTTCCCTTATCTGTAGATTTAACGTAGACACTTCTATCAATTTTTCCATCCTCTTTAATTTTAATGTTAATGTCTAAGAAATTAATATAGTTATTTTTTGCTCTTTCAAAAGTAAATTTCAAACCACTGAGATCTTCTATTTTGGATTTGAACTCTTGAACATGTTCTGGGTCGTTAAATATTACAAAGGTGTCGTCTACGTATCGAATGTAAAAATTAGGATTGAATGGGGCGTTTTCATTAAAAATTTTGGTTTCTACTGATGACATGTAGAAATCTGCAAAAGTTGGTCCTAAAGGTGATCCCATTGAATCAAATCAACAGATGAATTTTTGGAAAAACTAAGCAACATTAATTCTTTCGATGCTAACAAAATTATATCTTTGGATATAAGTCTTTTCACGAATGTTCCTATATCTGAAACTATTAACATAATATTAGAAAATGTTTATCCTTAATATCATGAAATAAACCACCACCATCCATAAATGAAGACATCCTCAAAAGTTTACTTTATATATGTACTACGAAAACACCTTTTAGCTTCAATGGTAAAACATATATTCAAAATAATGGTGTTTCAATGGGATCACCTTTAGGACCAACTTTTGCAGATTTCTACATGTCATCAGTAGAAACCAAAATTTTTAATGAAAACGCCCCATTCAATCCTAATTTTTACATTCGATACGTAGACGACACCTTTGTAATATTTAACGACCCAGAACATGTTCAAGAGTTCAAATCCAAAATAGAAGATCTCAGTGGTTTGAAATTTACATTTGAAAGGGCAAAAAATAACTATATTAATTTCTTAGACATTAACATTAAAATTAAAGAGGATGAAAAATTGATAGAAGTGTCTACGTTAAATCTACAGATAAGGAACATACTTGAATTTTGACTCCTTTACTCCCTTAAACTACAAAATTGCTACCATAAAGACTTTAGTTCACAGAGCGTTTAAGATATCGTCTGATTGGACCCTTTTTGATTTAGAAATTAAAAGAATAACAAAGAATCTGATAAACAATAACTTCCCCCAATATATTATAGAGAAAACTATAAAGCACACTTTAAATAATTTATTCGCCAATACTATCAATGAAAATGAAAAAGATAAGCTTTTAGCATATTATAAAACTGAAAATATTAGCCAGAAAAAAGAGGAAGAAAACAAATTAAAATTAATTTTGAAAGAACATATTAAAGCAAAAGACGGGAAGAAGTTTATATTAAGATCTTACTATAAGCCATTGAAACTGAGCTCGTGCTTCTCTACTCGTGAAGCGCTTTCGGATGTGTACCGATTTCAATGTTCTGAAAGTGGATGTAACGCCGCTTATATTGGATACACAACGAATACCCTCAACATGAGAATGTCGCAGCATAAGTATAAGCTGAGTAAAATATTTCAACATATTAAGGAAGAACACCACAAAAATCCCGTAACAGCATAAAAAAGGGCTTCTCCATCATAGCAAGAAAGAAAGATTTTTATGAATTGCGCCTCGGGGAATCATTGCTCTTAAGGAAACATAAACCAGTAATAAACATCAAATATAATGAAATGTCCAATTTTTTAAACGTTTTTAAATAACAAAAAAGTCAATGTAGGTTAACTTTTCTAACTTTAAAATTATTAATTTTGTTTATTTATTTTTGTTATTAGTTTAAATAATATTTATATTATCAAAATTGTTAAAATATAAAAAATAAAACTATTCCTTGAAAATGTCCGAAGTGTACGGACGAAAGCTTGGTACTGTTTTTAAATCAATAGTTTTATTTTATTCCAGAATAATACTAAAGAAAATTTCTTCTGTAGACAGAAATACATTTAGGAGGCTTGAAAAAGCAACAAAATCATATGTTAAAATAATAATAATAATAATAATAATAATAATAATAATAATAATAATAATAATAATAATAATAATAATAATAATAATAATAATAATAATACCTACCAAAAGCGCATCACTTTAAAAACCCACACCCACGTAATTACGTTAAAAAACACATTTACTTGTTCTACTAAAAATATAAAAACAGTATCGCATTTAGTATTATATAAAGGAAAAAAAGCATAAAAATAAAACCTTCATAATGGATTTTAAAGTAACAAAAAATAAAAAAAACACAAAACAGACAGAA
>JABUQX010059500.1:0-5000 GCA_015478945.1 Trachelipus rathkii | reverse complement strand
TTTCTTGGTTTGAAGTCATCTATTAAAAGAACTAAATCTCCCACTTGGTGTGATTCTTTTTCTGCTAACCATTTACTTCTTTTTTGCAATAAAGGGACATATTCTTTGATCCATCTTTTCCAAAACAAATCAGCAAGATACTGAACTTGTTTCCATCTTTTATATAAGTAGCAATCTTTGTCCTGAAATAATCCTGGAGGAAAAGTTATATTACCTTTAAGAGTTAGTAGATGATTTGGTGTCAAAGCTTCTAAGTTTTCTAAATCATTTGAAAATTCTGTTATTGGTCTATTATTTATAATGAATTCTATCTCACAGAACAAAGTGTTCAAGTTATCATCTGTCAACCTTATTGGCTGTTCTAAGAGTGAAGCTTGTAATATATTTCTTACAGTTCTAATATGTCTCTCAAAATGACCTCCTTTATGAGAACTATGAGGTGGTTGAAATATCCACTGTATTTCTTTTTGCTCAAAAAACTTATTTACTTGCTTACTATTCCAATTTTTAACTTGTCCTTTTAATTCTTTGTTAGCTTTCACAAAGTTCAATCCATTATCTGATCGGATCAATTTCACATTGCCTCTGCGGCTGATAAATCTTCTTAGAGCATTGATGAAAGCATCAGTATCTAATGAATATAACATCTCTAAATGTATAGCTCTGCTACTTAAACATGAGAATATTAATCCATATCTTTTTTCTCTTACTTTCCCTCTTCCCCTTACTACAAGAAAAGGGCCAAAGGCATCTATACCAATATTCGTGAATGGTGGTATATCACATTCTAATCTATCTTTGGGCAAATCTCCCATCAACTGCTGAGTTGGCCTTGTATGGAGCTTCCTACATATTATGCAATCTTTTAAAATCTTCTTAATACTTCTGCTTGCTCTAATGATATAGTACTTCTCTCTTAAAGCATTTAAAACTGTTTGTTTTCCTAAATGCCCATTAATTCTATGGTAATGTCTCATTATTAACATTGTAACATGACTATTTGGCAAGATAATTGGATGTTTAAAATCATATGATACATCATTCAGATTTTTATTCCTCCCACCTACTCTTAATATTCCATTATCATCTATAAATGGTAGGAATTTTGCCAAAATGTGCCTCTTTGGTAAGGCTTCTTTCTTTTTTATTTTGTATTGTATATCATGAAATTCTTTATTTTGTACATATTTGTAAATAGCCTTTTCTGCATTTTTTAATTCTGTGATTGTCATAGCACCTTTATTCCAGGCTTTTTTATGCAAATTTTCTTTAACTCTTAAAATCCATGCTACTTTTGTTTTTAATTTCATCCAATCTGAGACAGAATGTATGAGCTTGTCTGTTGAGCTTTCTTGTAGTTGTATGGCCATTACTGGTTTACTTTTTATAATTTCATCATTTTCATCATCTAATTTATTTTCTTTATTTTGCTCAGGCCATTGAGCTTTGTCTTTGTACAAAAATTCTGGACCAGTGCTCCATAGTTTATTGTTCAAAAACTCATTAACAGATATCCCTTTACTTGCTATATCTGCAATATTTAGCTTACCTGGTACATAATTCCATTGGCTTATATCTGTTTGTGATCTGATATAGTTAACTCTATTATGTACAAATCTTTTGAATCTTTTTGATTCATTTTTAATATATTGTAATACAATTTCACTATCTATCCAAAAATACTCTTTGTTTATTTTCATATCTAATTCATTTTTTAAAATTTGATGTATGATGACAGCTAATTTGGCTGCACTCAATTCTATTCTTGGTATAGTTAACATCAATTTTTTATTTAATGGTATCAATCTTGTTTTAGAAAACACCAATGAACAATATATTTCATTATTCTCTCCAATGAACCTTATATATGCTACTGCAGCATATGCAATTTGAGAACCATCTGAAAAATAATGTAGTTCTACACTTTTATACTTTAAACAATTTGGATTATATGGCCTAGGGACTTGAAAATCATTTAGCTTATTAACATCATTTAACCATTTTATGTAACTTTTTTTTATGTCTGATGGAATTTCATTATCCCAATTAACCTTTCTATCGCATAAATTTTGAAATATTTTTTTGGCTACTAGTAGTACTGGACTAATAAAACCCAGTGGATCGTATATGGAAAAAATGCAACTGAGTATACTTCTTTTTGTCAATTCTTTATTTTGTATATCTACCCTAGCTTTCATTAAATCTTTTTCTGGGTCCCAACTTAAGCCTAATACTTTTTGTGAAGGCAATTTATCTAAGGATAAGTTTATTTCTTTAAAATCTTTACTTAAGTCTTGTTTATCAATATTTTCTAAAAATTTCTTTGAATTACTAGCTACTTGATGCAGATTAAAACCACTAATTTTTAAAATTTCTTTAACTTCTTCATAAACTGCTATAGCCTCATTTTCTGATTTCACAGACTTTAAACAATCATCAACATAGAAATTTCTAAGTATGGTATCTTTGGCTAAATTACTGAATTTTTCTGCTTCAATTACATTTGTAGTTTGTTTCAAAACATAATTTGCTATAGAAGGAGAGCTCACACTTCCAAATATATGGACTTTAACCCTATATTCTTCTGGAGTTTTATCCAAATTACCATTTGGAAACCATAAAAAGCGCTGATAATCTTTATCTTTGTCAAGTACCTGTATTTGATAAAACATCTTCTCTATATCTGCTATGAAAGCATATTTTTCTTTTCTGAACCTTAAAAGGATGCCTTGTAGGTTAGAAATATAGTCTGGCCCTGTGAGTAAACTATTATTTAAAGAAATACCATTGTATGGTAAAGCTGCATTGAATACTACTCTCATTTTTTTCTTTTGTTGATGGATTACACTATGGTGTGTTAAATAGAATCTGTCATTGTTTAATAGTTCATGTTGCTCAACTTTTTCTGCAAAATTTAGTTTTAACATTTCATTTATGCTATCACTATACTGTACAAAATATTCTTGGTCTTTTAAAAATTTACTTTTTAATGAGAACAGTCTTGCTAATGCTTGATTTTTGTTATTAGGAAAATGCTGATTTTCTTTTTTAAATGGTAAACCAACTTGAAATTTACCTGTAATTGTTCTTTGTAATGTATTTTCAACCTTATTCTTCCACTTCAAATCTTCTACACTTTCACAAACTTGCTCAGGATTCTTTTCAGAAAACTCTCTTAAGCAATATTTTTCAAGCAAATTATCATCTTCTTGTTGTATTTGGGTCTTATGACATCTTAAACTCATGAAAGCTGGTATACCATCTGGTGTCGAACCTTGTAAAGCCCATCCAAATGAATATTTAACTGCAAAGGGATAGTTATAATGACCTTCCACTACTTCAATGGGTTTTAACAATTTACTTTGATTCATTCCTATTAATAATCCAATTTTTGATTCTATGAAGTTGAAGGGCACATGATTCAAGTATTCTAATCCATTTATATCTTTGATAGATGGACTCTCTTCCATTTTAAAGGGCCATTTTTCTTTACAATATATATTATTTATGGTTTCAGATTTCCTCATCTCAATATCATAGATTTCTAGATTATTTAAAATGTATGTTTTTATTTTATGTTGTCCATACATAGTAGTAATATCTATATCTTTCTGAGGTTTCATATATGACATACCTAGTTCTGCAGCTAAATTTAAATCCATAAAACATGCTGATGAATATGTATCTAGACCCATGTATGTCTTAATCACTTTATCTTTACCTTTAAGCTTTATTTTAACTGGCACTGCAGGATAAAATAGCTTTTTATTACTTACTTTTGTCTGAAAGGTTTTTGCTTCATTACTTCCTGATTCTTTTGACTCTACCTTTTTATCTTTATCCTCTAAATTCACAGTGAGTGCTGCTGGTGAGATATTTGAGCCATCTTGCTCTTTCTTTGTTAAACTGGTACTATCTTTTTCTCTATGCAGAAATGTTAAATGTTGCTTATTACATTTTTCACATTTTTCTGGTCTTTTACAATTACTACTAAAATGATTTGATCTGAGACACTTAAAGCATAATTTATTGTCTTTAATGAACTTTGTTATTTCATCTTGGCTTTGTTTTTCTAGAATTTTACATTTATTTATACTATGATTGTCTTTTTTACAAAAATTGCAAAACTGTGATTTGTTATTATTATTATTACTACTACTACTATTATTACTATTACCATAATTCTTTTTATTGTCATTATTATTATTCCATTTATTATTATTATTATTATTTCTATGGTCATTATTATTTTCTTTTGTATAAAGTGACTTACCTTTTTCACTTTGTAATTTGGCTTGTTTGGGTTTTGTACCAATGCCAAGTTCTCCAAATAGAGGTGTATTCATGATCCTTGCTTCTTTTTCAACAAACTTTGTAAATGTACTAAAGTTTACCTTTTTATTTTCTTCATACATACTATCAACTTTATATCTCCACTTATCACGTTGTTTGTAGGGAAGTTTTTTAACTATTCTATAAATAGCACCAGTAGAATTCAATTCATTCAATGGAGTAATATTTTCCATTGCATTATTAATCGAGTCTAGAAATAAAGAAAAATCTGCCATAGCTTCACTATCTTCATTCTTAATTTCATTCCAGTCTTCTAACTTTTTCAAATATGTATTTGCAATAACTTGTTCATTTCCATACTGTTTCTCGAGTTTTTCTACTGCCTTTTTATAACTTATTTTTTCATCCAAATGCATACAACTTCTTACTATATTTTCTGCTTTACCTTCTGTATACTTAATTAAATAGGAAAGCTTATTCATTTCATTCTCACATTTTCCTTCTATATTAGTTTTAAAAACTAGCATAAAATCTTTAAATTTAGTTGGATCCTTTCCATTAAATATTTCAGGCTCACATGTTGGAAGAGGATTATTAATAGGCCTACTCACTTCTAACTTTTGTTTTAAAATTTCTACTAATTTAGATTCCAAATTATTATTTTCACCTATACTTTTTATTTTAGTTTCTGAAAAATTTATATTTTT
>JABUQX010059499.1:27500-79816 GCA_015478945.1 Trachelipus rathkii | reverse complement strand
ACTCTTCTCTCAATTATTAATTGAAATGAACATAAAATTCTAAATAAGTTACCAAAACCGTAGGTACAAAGTTACAAAAGTAACAATTTTTCGTTTCTATTTCTTTAAACAATTTTCTACAAATTTTTCTCTATTTTACTTTTAAACGACTTAAATTATATAGTCCTTAAATGAGCCGGCCTACAATCAGATATGTTGGCTCTCTTACATGGAGTATACATTAATAATAACAAAAGTAAAATTAAATTCCCCAAACCACGTATGTGTACCAAGTAATAAGAGCTACAATCTTGCTGAGTTAATAAAAATCTTCGTAGTATTTTGGTATTTTGTTTTTTACACTTTTATTAACGAATCTAATATTGGTCTTATGTTTTTCAAACGGATCCACATTCCATAGATATGCTGTCTCTCTTGCCTTAGGAAATGCTTTATAAAAAACAATATAAAATTAAATTCCTAAAAACCCCCGTTGGTGCACAAGGTAAAAGTGAGTTAAAATTTAAAGCTTCTTAATGAAATTTTTTTCCCAAAAAAAACATGCTCCATTATTTTTATAAAACATTTTAGCGAACCTAATTATGGTCCATAAATTAAACGGTCCCACATCAAAGATATGTCTGCTCTCTTATTCGACTGTTTTCCAAGAAAAAAAACTTCTAATAGAATTCCCAAACCCCGTATGGATAGAGTTACAGAATAAAGAATCTTTAACTCTATTTCAAATTTTCCAATTTTTCTCAATTCTTAACTTTTAAACGTCCTAAAATTATGTCTTTAAACAGAGCCGGCCTACATTCAGATCTGTTGGCTCTCTTACATGGGAGATGCTTATAAAACAAAAGTAAAATTAAATTTAAAAACCACGTAGAAAGAGTTTATTAAGAGCTACAATCTTCTGCTTTAATAAATAAACGAAAGAATATGCATTATTTTTTTAACTTGTTGAGTTTATCAATTTCAAATTTTTAAAACAGGCCAATCAGATAATGCTTGGCTCTCGTGCTTAGGAAATACTTTAGAAAAAACAAATATAAAATAAATTCCACTACCCCGTAGGTGCACAAGTAAAAGAGTTAAAATAAGCTTCTTTAATCAAATTTTTCAAAAAAAAAAAAAGAAAACTCCATGTTTTAAAATATTTCGCGACCTAATTATCGGTCCATTAACAATAAAACGGCTCCACAATCAAAGCTAATTAGCTTCTTATTCGAACTGCTTTTGAAATTAAAAATCTAAATAAATTTCAAGAACCCCGTAGGTTTTAAGTTAGAAGAATTACAATCTGGTTCCTTTATTCAAATTTTTTACGAATTTTTTTCTCCAATTCTTTAAGCTTTTTAAACGACTTAAACTTGTCTTTAAAACGGCCTACATTCAGATATGTTGCTCTCTTACATGGGAGATGTTGTTTAATGAAAAACAAAAGTAAATAAATTCCAAAAACCGACCGTTACACAAGTTATATATAAGAGGCTACAGATCTTCTCTGCTTAATAAAACTTTCCGAACAAAGAAATGCATTATTTTTTTACTTTTTACCGATCTAATATTGGTCTATGTTATTTAAACGGGATCCCAATTCCAGGCAATGCTTCCTTCTTCGCTTAGGAAAATACTATTAAATAAAACAAATATAAAATATAATTCCCAAAACCCCGAAGGTCCAAGTAAAGAGTTAAAAATAAAGCTTCTTTTAATCAAATTTTTCCCAAAAGAAAAAAAAAAACTCCAATTATTTTTTTTAAAACATTTTCGCCACCTAACATTATGGTCCATAAAATAAACGGCCCACACAAGATATGTTGCTTTCTTATTCAGGACTTGCTTTTTATGAAATAAATTCTAATATACACCATAACCAAAGTATAAGTTAAAAAGTTACAAGAATTACAACCTTGTGTCCTTTATTCAAATTTTCCCCGAATTGTTTTCTCAATTCTTAACTTTAAACGACTGAAATTTGTCTTTAAAACTTGAAGCCGGCCTACAACTCCAATGATATGTTGGCTCCTCGCTTACGATCGGGAATACTTTACTAAAACAATAAGTAAAATTAAACTTTCCCCAAACCACGTACGTGACCAAGTTATAAGAGCTCCAAATCTTTCTGCTTTAATAAAAGTTTCCGAAAGAAAATCCATTATTTTTTAAACTTTTTAAGATGAAATTATTGGTCTATGTTTTTTAAACGGCCCACATCGATATGCTGTATTTCTTGCTTAGGGAAATGCTTTATAAAATACACTATTAAATAAATTCCCAAACCCCCGTATGGTGCCAAAAGGATAAAAGAGTTAAAATAAAGGTTTTTTAATTCAATATTTTCCCAAAAAAAAACTACATTATTTTTTAACACATTTTATTTAACCTATATAAGGTGCATAAAATGAAACGGCTTTTATCAGGATTTATGTTGGCTCTCTATAATAATAGGACGTGTTATATGGAAATAAAATTCTAAAAATAACGTTACTCTAAACACGGGTAGGTACACAACAAGTACAAAAGTTACAATCTTTTCTATTATTTAAAATTTCCGAAATTTTTTCCTCAAACTTTTTAACTTTTTCAAACGACTTAAAACTATGGTCTTTAAAATGAGGCCGGCCTATTCCAGATATGTTAGGCTCTCTACAAGTTGAGATGTTAATAAAAACATAAATGAGTAAAAAACATTCCCAAAACAACGTATACCAAGTTATAAGAGCTACATTCTGCTGCTTTAATAAATTTTTCGAAAGAATTGCAGTATTTTTTACCTTTTTAACGATCTAATAATTGGTCTATGTTTTTAAACGGCCCCACATCCAGATGCTGTCTCTCTTGCTTAGAACATGCTTATTAAAATACAAATATAAATTTAAAATTCCTAAAGCATCGTAGGTGCAAAGTAAAAGAGTTAAAATAAAGTTCTTTAATTAAATTTTGTTTAATAATAAAAAAAATCTCCCATTATTTTAAAACTACTTTAGCGACTAATATTGGTTCCAATAAAATAATAACGGGCCACATCATAGATATTTGTTGGCTCTCTTATTCAGGAATTGTTTTTCTAAAACAAAAATTCTTAAAAATAAAGTTCTCCAACACCTCTGTAAGAAACAGTTACAAGAATTACAATCGTGTTCCTTTATTCAAATTTTTCGGGGATTTTTGTTTTCTCCAATTCTTATAGCTTTTTAAACGCCCTTAATACTTCATGTCTTTAATAAAATGAGCCGGAGCTACAATTCAGATAAGCTTTGTGCCTACTCTCCTTACCATGGGAGATGTTCTATAAAAAAACTAAACAAAGATAAAAATTAAAGTTAAAAATAACCATCTGTAACCAACAAAGTTATCAAGAGTTACAATCTTGCACTGCCTTTCTATATACTAATAAATTTTCTCGAAAGTAAAGTTTGCATTATTTTATACTTAATTTAATCTGATCTTAATATTTTGGTCATGACTTGTCATATAACATGCCCATCATCCCAGATATGCTTTCTCTTTCTTGCGAAGGGAAATACTTATTAAAAAACAATATATAAAATTATCATGAACAAATCGTAGTTGCCAAAGGTAAAAGAGTTAAAATAACGCTTGCTAATTCAAATTTTTTCCATATAAATAAAAAAAAACTCATTATTTTAAAAATGCATTGTGCGCCGACCTAAATATTGGTCCAATAAAATTAAAACGGGTCCCACATCAAAATAAGTTTTAGCTTTCTCTTAAACCTGCTTTATGAAAATAAATTCTAAATAAAATTCCTCCTTCACCAAACAAAGGTATTAAGTTTCAAGAATTACAATCTTGTTCCTTTATTCAAATTTTCCCGAGTTGTTTTAATTCTTAACCTCTTATTTCAATCGACAGTTAATATTTCTTTTAAAATGAGCCGGCACCTTACATCTCCAGGATATGTATGCTCTCCTATCATTAGAGAGATCTTTATAAAACAAAAGTAAATTTATTTCCCAAACCACGACGTACCAAAGTTATATAGAGCTACAATCTCCCTTTAATAAAATTTTCCCGAAAAAGATGCATTTATTTGTATTTTTAACCGAATTCTTAACTCAAATATTGGATCATATGATTTTTAAACGTGAAACCCAATCCAGCCAATGCTGGCCTTTCTTTGCTTAGGAAATGTTTCTAGTATAAATAACCAAAAATATAATAATTTCCTCCCCACAATATATCCCCGTAAAAGCTGCTCACCAGGTAAAAAAGAGTTAAAATAAAGCTTCTTTAATCAAAATTTTCCAAAAAAAAAACTACATTATTTTTAAACATTTTAGCGTCCTAATTAAGGTGCACAAAAATGAAACGGTTCACATCAAGATATGTTGGGTCTCTTATTTAGAAACCTGGTTATATGAAAAAAAATTCTAAATAAGTTTACCACTCCCGGAAGGTTAAACAAAGTTAATCAAAAGTTTCAAAATATTGTTCTATTATTCTACAATTCTGGAAATTTCTTCTTAATCCACAGACTTTCTTTGTTGACTTCGGACATTAGGGTCTTTAAAATGGCCGCCCTATTCCAGATATGTTGTGCTTACTTACATGGGAGATGTTTTTTATCAAAAAACAAAAGTAAAAATAAATTCCCAAAACCATGTACGTACCAGTTATAAGAGCTACAATCTTGCTGCTTTTATATAAAAAAATAGCGAAAAGAAATTGCAATAAATTTTTAACTTTTTTAACGATTACTAATATTGTCTATGTTTTAAAACGCCCACATTCAGATAATGCTGTCTCTCATTTGCTTAGAAAATGCTTTATAAAAACACAAAATATAAATTAACTTCCCAACCTGTTGGTCAAAAGTAAAAGAGTTTAAATAAAGCTTTATTTTAATTTAATTTTTCAAAAAAAAAATCTCATTTAGTTTTAAAAAACATTTAGTCTATATGGTCATAATTAAAAACGGCCCACATCCATGTTTATTGTCGGTGGGTCTAGCCTCTTTATTCATGACTTGTTTTCAAAAAAAGTCTAAAATAAATTTCCCAAACCCCGATGAGGTATATAGATTACAAGAGTTCCAACCATTTGCCTTTGCCCAAATTTTTCCCCGAATTTTTTTTCTTATTCTTAAAACGGTATAAAACGCCTTAAATTAGATTATGTCTTTAAAATGAGCCCGCCTACATTCAGATATGTTGGCTCTCTTACGAGTGAGATGCTTTATTAAACAAAAGTAAAATTAAATTTCCAAACACGTACGTACCAAGTTATAAGAGCTTAAATCTTTCTTCTTAAGGAAAAATTTCGAAAAAGAATTGCATTATTTTTTAACTTCTTATACCATCTAATGTTGGTCTTGTTTTAAAACCAGCCACATCCATATTATGCTGTCTTTCGTGCTTAGGAAATATTTATATTTAAAGACAATATGAACTTAATGTCGGGAAGAACCCGGTCTGTGTGTTAGTCTAAAAGAGTTAATATAAAGCCTCATTTCAATCAAAAATTTTTTCAAAAAAAAAAATAAACTCCAATTAATTTTTTAACATTTTCGCGACCTAATTATGGTCCATAAAATAAAAACGGCCAACTCAAGATATGTTAGCTTTCTTATCAGGACTTGCTTTATGAAAAAAATCTTAAAAAATATTTCCCCATAAACCCCGTAAGGTATTAAATTCAGTAGAATGTATATCTTGATTCCTTTATTCAAATTTCCAAATTTTTTTCTCAATTCTTAACTTTTAAAACGACTTAAATTGTTCTTGTGAAAATGAGCCGGACCTACATCCAGATATTTGGTCTCTACAAGGAGCTGCTTTTATAAAACAATAGTAAAAAATTGAAAACCAAACCGATCTCGTATAATCTAATAGGCGCTACAATCTTATTGCTTTAATATATTTTACTAAAACAATGCATTTTTTTTAACTCATTTTTAACATCTAATACTTGGTCTACTGTTATTAACAGCCCACATCACAGATATGCGTCTTTCTTTGCTTAGGGAAATGTTTATTTAAATTACAAATATAAATAAATTTCCAAAAGCCCCGAAGGTGCAAAGGTAAAATAGAATAAGAATAATAAGTTCTTTAATCAAATTTTCCAAAAAAAAAATTAACTTATTTTAAAAATTTTTTATGCGATTCCTTAATATTTATGGTCCATAAAATAAAGCGGCTCACATCAAGATATTTGGCTCTCTTATTTAGGAGTGTTATATTGAATAAAATTCCCTACATTAAGTTACCAAACACCTAGGTTACAAAGTTACAAAAGTTACAATCCTTGTTTATTATTTCAAATTTTGTCCGAATTTTTTTCTCAATCTTAACTTTTAAAACGATTTAAATTGTCTTTAAAAATGAGCCGGCCCTACATCAGATATGTTGGCTCTCTTACATGGGAGTGGCTTTATAAAAAAAAGTAAATTAAATACCCAAACCACGTACGTGCCAAGTTACAACTAAAGTCCCAAATAGCTATCAGCTCGATACAATTTTTTTTCGAAAAAGAAATTGCATTATTTTTTTAACTTTTTAAACGACTAATAATGGTCATATGTTATAAAACGCCCACATCAAAGATAATATAGCTGTTCTCTTGCTAGGAAATAGCTTATAAAAAACAAAAATATAAAAAGTTAAATTTTTTAAACCCCGTAGGTGCAAAGTAAAAGAGTTAAAAATAAAGCTTCTTAATTAAAATTTTTCAAAAAAAAGAAATACTCCATATTTTTTAAAACATTTTAGAGCGACCTAATTATGGTCCTTAAAGATATAAAAAGGCCCAGCCATCAAGTATGTTTGGCTCTCTTATTCGGATTGTTAAGAAAAAAATGTGTGTAAATAAATATTCCCAAACCCCGTCAGTAATAGGAGTTACAAGATGTATAATCATGTCCTTTATTCAAAATTATTCCGGAATTTTTTCTCAATTCATTAACTTTTTAAACGCCATTAAATTGAGTGGTCTTTAAAATTGAGCCGGACGCGGCTACATTCAAGTTGGCTCTGCTTATATTGGAACGTGTTATAAGGAAATTAAAATTCTAAATAATGGTTACAAACACCGTTGGTTTACAAGATTACTTAAAAGTCAATATGTGTGGTTGTATTATTTCAAATTTGTCGCCGAAAATTTTATCATAATTCTTAACTGCAAATTTATGGAATATATATTGTCTTTAAAATGAGCCGGTCTACATTCAGATATGTTGGCTCTCTTTACATGGGAGATGCTTTAATAAAATTTTTTTTGGATAAAATTCCCAAACCCAAAGTACGTACCAAGTTATAAGAGCCTAAATTGAAAGCCTGCTTTAATAAAAAATTTTCGAAAGAATTGCCATTATGTTAACCTTATTTGACCCGAATTTACTATTGGCCTATGTTTGTTTATAGACATGGTCGCAATAGGAATTGCTGATTTTGAATGCCTTTATTTAAAAAAAATATAAATTAAATTCAAACGTTGGTATGCCAAAGTAAAAAATATTACTTAAATAAAGTTCTTTATTGATCTAACACAAAAAGAATTCCTCATATTTTTAAAACATTTTTGGAGCGACTATTTATGGGTTCTATAATAAAACGGGCCAAACCACAAGATATGTTTGGCCCTTCTTATTAGGAAACTTTGTCAACACTTTCCTGAAAAAAAATTCTAGATTAATAATTTGCCACGCCACTAGGTAATCACACCTTCTAAAATACTTTAATCAAAAATTACAGTCCTAAAATTTTTGAGGAATTTTTTTTTCTTGGGAAGACCACTTCCTTTCTCACACTGGCCATACTTCTAAAAGAAATCTAAGAGGTAAAGATATGTGTTAATGGGAGTGTATACAAAGGTAAAATGCAATCTAACACAGTAGCGTAAAGTATAAGACGTACAATCATGCCGGTAATAAAAATGAAAGAATGCAGCGAAGTATAGCAGTGATTGAAAGGTAGATCCAGAACGAGATGCCTGGTCTCTTGCGAATACGTAGTAAAAAACAAATAGAATAAATAACGAGGTCAAAGGGTAAAATTCGCAAATCACCGTATACTGGAAAAAATAAAAAAAAAAAAAAATCATAGTGTTATATGCAACCGTTATAATGATATTGAAAATAAAAGAATGAAGAATATGTATGCCAGTGTGATTTATGAAATAAATGTAAATAAAGGAAAAACGTAAGTTGTGAGAGAAGGATAAAAACTTTCTAATCAAACCGATATAATCTACACGATAAATTTTAAACATGAGGAATTTTAGGCACTTTCTAATTTTCTCCTCCCATTTTCACTGACACTGAATAATAGCGATATTTTATATCGTAAAATGCTGGGAAATTATAAAAAATAAAATTATATTGTTAGCGAGTCACTGTAGTCGTTGTGTTGTTTTTGCTTTGAGTTTTAGTATTTGCAATAAGTAGAGGTTATCCGAGAACGAGTTCGATAACACCACACAAATTGACCTCCAGACTCTCTCACTAACTTGCTCCTAGTTTGGGGAAATTTCAATCTTCGAAACATCGTTGTAATGAGAATCACCAATTTTCATGGGGATAATTCGAAATCACAACAGCCAGCTCACCCGTTTCTCGCCCCACCAACCCTACACTTTCGACTAGGAAATTACGATTGTCCAGACACGCAAGACCACATTCCTAACAAATTTAAGGATAACACTAAGATAAGTACTTCTAAAAGAAAAAGAGAATAAAAGTATGAACACATACATAAACCTTGACAAAATTATCAAAAGCATAAATGATTACATTATAAAACACTAATAAGGTAAATATCTCATATGTTTACCCAAAACCACGTGAAAGTCTTATTAATCTGTACCAAGTCTATTAAGCCTGACAATCATTTCTTCTGATTGAATTTAAAATGTTTTATTCTTCCGAAAAAGAGAATAAGTACATTAGTTTTTTTAATCGTTCTTTTACGATCTAATATTTAGGTTCCCATTATGATTTTTATTAACCTCACTTGCGCCCACATCCAGATTTGCGGCATGTTATTGCTAAGGAAATGTTTCTTTTAATCGTTAAAAAAATACCCAATGCATTAAAATAACATTCCCCAAACCCTACAATTAAAGAAATATCGACATCTGATGCCCAAGAGTTAAAACGTGTGTTATAAAAAATTAACGAACTCTTCAGCCCTCGATTTTTTTACCCAAATATTAAAAAAAAACACACTTATTTTAATAAAACACATTTTAACAACTGACAATACCAGTGCATAAAATTAAAACCGGCTTCACTCAGGAGAGATTGGCTGCTCTTATCATTTTTATAGGACCGGTCTTATATGGAAACTTACAAATTCCCTATAAATATAAAGTTTAAGTCCCTTACAACACCCCAGTTAGGTACATAAGTTAACATTAATAGTTACCCAAATTCTTGTTTCGTGTATTTTAAATTCTAAATATTTTCCCGAAAATTCTACTTGTTGTCTCCCCCAGTTTATTCAACTCTTCACGCTTTTTAAATAATTGTTCTTTTATAAGCTTGATCTACCATTCAATGAGAGAAAATTACGATTGGCTTCCCTCTATTATACCAAACGTTGACATTGTCCATCAACTTTTAATAAAAACAAAAGTAAATTAAAACTTCCCAAATAAATTCATTAAGTGACTGATAAATTTTATAAGAGCTGACATATCTTGCTTTGCTTTAGACTCAAAAATTTTCGAAAAAATTGTCAATTTTTTTTTTGTTAACTTTAACCGATCTAATTATTGGCCATGTTTTAAGACGGGGTCACACATCCAGAATTATGCTTGTCTCTTCCCCTTGCTTAGGAGAGATCATTGGAGCCTGTATAAAAAACAAATATAAATAAATTCCTAAACCCGTTGGTGCAAAGGTAAAAGACGTTTAAAAATTAAAGCATTCTTTAGATTAATATTTTTTTCACAAAAACAAAATGTTTTTCTTCTCATCTTATTTTTAATAAAATTGTGTCTCCAGACTACTTAAATTAATCGTGGTCCCCATATATAATTATAACGGGCCTCATTCCATTCAATGATAATGTTGGTACTCTCTTATTCAGGATCTTTCTTTCAGAGACAAAAAAATTCTAAATAAATTCCCCAATTCCGTAGTTACAGAGTTACCAGAATACAATTATGTTCATTTATCAAATTTCCCGAATTTTTTTTACAATTGATCTTAAGACTTTTAAAACTGGCCCTATAAAAACTATCATTATACCTTTAAAATAAGCGGCCCCTACATTCAGATATGTTGGCTCTTCTTACATGGGAGGATATGGCTTTATAAAAACCCAAAAAGCTAAAATTTAACATTTCACAATAACACGTAGCCGCCGTACAAGTTTATAAGAGCTAACAATTTGGACTTGCTGCATTTTTAATTCGAACAGAATTTCGACAGAATCTGCATATATTTTTAACTTTTAACGACTTTCTTAATATTGGTCAAGTTTTTAACAGCCCATCCAGGATTGCCCGGTCTCTTACCTTGCCTTAGGAATATATTTATTAAAATAACAGATATTAAGAATAAAATTCCCCCAAAACCCCGTAAGGTGGCCCATAGGTTAAAGAGGTTGTTTAAATTAAAAGCTTTTTTAATTCCAATTTTTCCCATAGAAAAAGAGAAAAAAATATAAGAAACACCTTTTCATCTTTTTATATATAAAAAACAACTTATTTTTCGCCTCGCATTCAATCCCTAGTGCTTATGGGTCCATTTAATAATTAGAAACGGCCCCACATCAAGATTAAGTTAGCTTTCTTATTTCCAGAATGACTCACCTGCCCTTTTCATTTGAATTCAACAATTCCATGCGTCTTTAATGAGTATGTGTAAGTACCATTAGCTCGGATGAGTATTAACGAAACATTTACAATTCTTTTCCTTTCTAATCTTTCCATATGTTTGATACGAATTTTTTTCTTTTACTTATACTTATTAAACCGAAAACTTTTTAAAATTGTTCCTCCTTAATATATAGGAGCCGGCCTTCCATCCCAAGATTTTGTTTGAATCTCTTCTATTATCTAAGGAGATCTCTTCTATTCTCAATACATAATAAGTAAAATTAATAAATTCCAATACACAGAGTTATTCGCTCCCAATTCACTTAGTAGCCACTCACATTTCTGTTTTTCTGGGCTTTAATGGAATAGTTTTATTCCCCTATGGTATACTAAGAAAAGCATTATTTTATTTCATTAACCTTTCTTTTTACCAATCTAATAAATTGGATCTATGTTTTTTAACTGACTCACTCCCACCACAAATTCCCATATCGCAATGCTGTCTTTCTTGCTTTTAGCGAAAATACTTTTATAATATAACAAATATTAAATTTAATATTACCAAAACCCCGTAGGTGCAATGGTAAAAGAGATTTTAAAAATAAGCTTCTTTTAATTTTTCAAAAAATTTTTCTTAAACAGAAGTGATAAAAAAAAGCTCCATTTATTTAAACAATCAGCGCTCACAATATTCTCATTATATTTATGTGTCTAATAAAATTAAATACGTCTAATCATGAGATTGGGTCTTAAAGCTTTCCTTTATTTCACTTGATACTTACTCAATCATGAAATAAATTGTTTAAAAGTAGATTAAATATGTGCTGTCTTTAGTCATTTGTCCATTTTTTCTATTCAATATTTTCTTAATTCAATATTTCTTCTCAAAGAAATTGTTCTTTCTCGAATTGCTTTTATATCTTTATCTAACTCCTTTAATACCTACCTTACTCAAAAAATTGTCCTCCTTCTCTCTCAAAGAAGAGTCGGTTGCATTCACTCTAAACTTTTCAATATGTGTGTGTTCACTCTTGTCGTTACATGGGAAAGTATGCTATTAATTATGTAATACCCATAAAAGTGAAAACCAACACTCTAATATATCATTCCACCCAATATAACCATCTCCTTCAAAGGGACACTCAAAAGCCTACCAGAGTTCATATAGCACAACAATCTCTTTAATGAGCTATTTATTAATATAATTTCCCTCGCATGGAATTGCTTGTATTTTGTTTACCGTTTTAACCGATGCAATCGTTGATCCAATGTTCTCGACCAAAGCGCGAGAGCTGGTACCTGAAACAAATTAATATTATCTTAAGTACATTTCACATTTAATTCACCAACATATAAATAACATTACCCAAATCCCCGTAGGTCTGCCCCACACTAAAGGTATAAATAAGAGAGTTAAATTCAAAGCTTCTTTAAACCAAATATTTCCAACAAAATAAATGCGATTATACCATTATTAGTATAATTTCTTTGTGAACCTTAATATGATAGTATACAACCAGGCATTGAACCGGTCATTACTCAGGACATGAGTTGCTTACTTATATAGACGTTGTTATATGAAATTAAAACTTCCTAAAAGTCATTTACCAATACACCGTACGTGTAACAAAAGTTACAAAAAGTTTACAACTCTTTTTCTCATTCATTAAAATTTCCGGAAATTTGTTCTCAACCTTTTTTAACTATTAAACATCTTAAATTATGGTTCATTCATTAAAATTGAGACCGGCCTTAATAATCCAGATTGTGGGGCTCTTCTTACAATGAGATGCTTAAAAAACATAAAGTAAAATTAAACATCCCAAACCACGATACGATAACCAAGTTATAAGAGCTGACATCTTGCGGCTTTAATAAAATTTTTCGAAAGGAATGCATTATTTTTTACCTTTTTAACGATCTAAAATTGGTCTATGTTTTTAACGGCCCACATCCAGATATAAAGATTTAGACTTAGAAATTTTTATAAAAAACAAAATAAATAAATTATTCCTTACTGTTAGGTGCAAAAGGTAAAAGAGTTAAAATAAGCTTCTTATAATTTAAAATTTTCAAAAAAAAATTCCATTATTGTTTTAAAAACGCACTTTTAGCGACGCTAATTATGGTCCAAAATAAAAACGGCCCACATCAAGATTAGACACATCTCTTATTCAGGACTTGTTTTCAGAGAAAAGAAAAATTCTAAATGAAATTCCCAAACCCCGTAGGTAAACTAGAGTACAAGAATTACAACTATAATTACCTTCATCTATTCAAATTTTCCGTTTTTTTCTCAATTCTTAAATTTTTAAACGCCTTAATGTATTGTCTTTAAGAATGCAGAGGCCGGCCTAAGATTCAGACTACTTGCTTGGCTCCATCTTACATGGGGAGAGCTTTTATTAGAACAAAAGTAAAAATTAAAATTTCAAACCACCGCAAATGGTATCACTTTATAGTTTTTCTTATCATGTAGCAATTAAATTAAAAATTTCGAAAAGAATTTTTCAAAGATTTTTTTAACTTTTTAAACCGATCTACTGATATTGTGTGTTGTTATTTAAATACAGCCCATTGAATACTCGTGTCTTTCTTGCTTAGGATATACTTTTATAAAAACAAATATAATTAAATTCCCAAACCCCGTGGTAGGTGCAAAGGTAACAAGAGTTAAAATAAAGCTTCTTAATCAAATTTTTCACACAAAAAAAACAAAACTCACAATTAGATTTTTAAAACTTTTCGCGAGCCCTAATTATGTCATAATAATAAAAAACGGCCCACTATCGAAGATATGTTAGCTTCTTTATCACTAGGCACTTGCTTGTGATTGAGATAGAAAATTCTAATAAATTCCCAAACCCGTATGGTATATTAAGTCTAGAAGAATTACTAATCTTGTTCCATGTATTCAAATGTTTCTCCGAATTTTTTTATCTCCTCTCCTCAACCCTTATTAAACGACTTAAATTGGTCTTTATAAATGAGCGGCCATACATCCAAGATGATGTTTGAGCTTCTCTTTACTGGGAGAATGTGCTTTTTATAAAACATCAAAAAAGTAATAATAAAATTTCTCCTCAAAACTGACGTTAATTCGATACCAGTATGATAACGAGAGCTTACCATATCTTTCTGCTTTAATTAAATAACTAATTTTAAAGTCTGAAATTGAGATTTTTATTTTAAACTTATTTTAAACGAATTCTAAATACTCTGTTCACTATGTTTTTAACAGTCCTACCTAAATTCCATATAATGCTGTCTGACATTGTTAGAATAAATAGTTTTATATAAAAAAATACAAATATATAATAAATCCCAAACCCCGAAAGGTTATGTCATAAGTGTAATAAGAAGTAAATAAAGCTTTCTTTATGTAAATTTGTTCCAAAAAAAAAAAGTTACCTAACTATTATATTTTGTAAAATCATCAATTAGCGACCTAAGTTAAGTGCAATAAAAATAAAACTAGGCCCACATCCATAGATATCGTTTGCACTTCTGTATTCTAGTGACTGTTTTTCAGAAAAAAAATTTCTATATATATAAATCCAAACCCTTCAAATGTGGAAATAGAGTTTACATAAGAACCTACAATCATGTTACCTTTATATATCAAAATTTTTACCGAATTTTTATTTTTTCAATGCTTAAACTTTTAATACGCCCCTGTAAATGTATGTTCTTCTTGTAAAATGAGCCGGCTTAATTCAGATTATCATGGTTTGGCTCTCTTATACATGGGAGATGCTTTATAATTTAAAAACTCAATATAAAATAAATATATTAAATTGTTAAATGTACTCCCACGTACGTACCAAATTTAGTAAGAGCTACAATCTGTCCTGCTTTAATTAAAAAATTTTCTATCAGTAAAAAGAAATGCATATATTTATTATTAAACTCATTTCTTTATACACGAAATTAAATTATTGTCAATGTTTTTAATACATAGAAACCACAGCTTCAAATATGCTTTTCTCTTATGCTTAGGAAAAATACTTTATAAAAAAACAAATGATAATTTAAAATTACAATACCTCCAGTATTATAGTTCCGCCTATGGTATATGGGAAATAAAGGCTTCTTTAATATAAAATTTTATTTTCTCACAAAAAATTAAAAAAAAAACTACCTTTTTATTATTTTTAAAACATTTTTCGCGATACCCTTTAATTATGGTTCCATTAAAATATAAACGCCGTACATTCAAGATAAGTTAGCTTTCTGTAATGCAAACTTGCTCTTTATGAAACAAAATTAGGGTAACTTAAATTCCTAAATCCCCGTTATGGTATTTAAGTTAAAGAATTAAAATCAATCTTGTTTACCTTATATAAATTATTTTCGAATTTTTTTTTTTTCAATGAATCTCAATAATTTTATTAAACGATAAAACTTATATTGTTTCTTTTAAAATTTGGAATCCCGCGGTATCGCGTACAATCCAGAAGGTGAGCACGAAAAAACAACGATATGTATTTATGCTGTATTATATACAAAACAAAAGTAAATATATTAAATTCCCTCAAACCACGTACGTAACCCCCCCCCAATATTTTATTTATAAGGGATAACGTGCGGAGCATACAATCTTTCTGTACTTTAATAATAATTTTTCCTCGAAAACAATGCATTATCTTTAACTTTTTACCCGCGATCTAATATTGGATTAGTGTTATTGTTAATACGGACATCTGCCACATCACAATGCACATGACGCTGCTTTTCATGCTTAGGAAATGTTTTATAAGAATAGATAATAATAGAATAAATTCCCTTCTTTGGAAATGGTTGTAGAGTTTAAAATTAAACCTTATCAAATATTTTGGCAAAAAGAAAACTACATTATTTTAGTTAAACATATTTAAATTTTTATGCGACCTAATTAAGTTTGCACCAAATGAAGCGGCTCAAATCACACAAAGACTGTGAAAATGAACGTTGATTAATTGAAAAAAAATTCCTCTACGATAACGTACCAATCACCGTATTGATTGTGATACAAAGTTTATAACAAAAGCTTACAAATCTTGTTCCTATATTACAATTCCTAGAAGTTAAAATTTTTTACTCAATTATTTTCTTAACTTTTAAACCGACTTAAATAAATATGTCCCATTTTAAAATGAGCCGGGCCTACATCTCAGAATATTGTTATGGCTCTTTCATTACGTATAGGTGATGATACTTGTTTTATAAAATCAAAAAAGTAAATAAAATTTTAAACTCTTATTGCTAAATTGTAAATATATAATAATACCGTGTACCAAGTTATAAGACTGATCCAAGATCTTGCAGCTATTTAATAAAAAAATTTCGAAAAGAAGAATTGCATAATTTTTTTAAGACATTAGTTTAACGATCTAATATTGGTGTCTATGAGCTTTTACACATAAGCCACATTAAGATATGCTTCTCCCACGTCGCTCTAGAACAATTGCTTTATAAAAAACAAATATAAAATAATTCTCAAACCCGGTGATACAAATGTTTAAAAAAGTAAAATAAATCTTTTTTTTAATTAAATTTTTCAAACTAAAAAGATCTCCATTATTTTTAAAACATTTATTCGAAGCACTAATTATGTCTTTTATAAAAACGGCCACATCCATACGATATGTCGCGCTCTTCTTTTCAGGGTACTGTGTTTCAGAACTACAAAAGTTCCAGTAAATAAATTCCAGAACACTCCGTAATAGTATCAAGTTACAAGAATTTAAACATCATGTTCCTTTATCAAATATTTTTACCCCGACTTTCTTCCAATTCTTATACTTACTTACGTACTTTAAATTACTATTTTTTTAATTGTCTTTAAATCAGCTACGGCACCTACATTCAATATGGTTGGTCTCTCATTACAATGGGAGATGCATATATAAAAACAAAAAGTAAAATTAAATTCTCCAAACCACGTGACTGTACAAAGTTTGTACATCCTCTATATTAATTTGGCAGGCTTTTAATAAAATAATTTTTCGAATAAAGTTGATTCGAACTTCACTCCGTGACCGATCTAATATTGGTCACTTGTTTGTAAACAGCCCACATCTCTCAATATGCGTCTTATCTTGCCTAGGAACATTACTTTATTAAAAAACAAATTATAAATAAAATTCCCATAAACCCCGTACATGTTCAAAGGTATAAGAGAGTTAAAATCAAAGACTTCTTTTTAAAACAAAATTTTCTATCAAAAAAAATCCGATTATTTTAAATGATCTGAGCACAGCTATGAATATAACGGGTCCATAAACTAAGATATACGGCCCCACATTACAAAGATATGTTAGTTTTCTTATTCAGGACTGCGATTATTATTGAAAAAATTTACTAAATTCTTAAATACACAATTTTCCCCAAACCCCGTTAAAGTATAATAGTTAGAAGGTAAATACAATATCTTGTATGCTCCTTTGATTCAAATAGTATTTCCGCATTTTTGTTTCCTCTCAATTTCTTTTAACTTTTAAACAGCATCTATAATTGCTTAAATTGAATGCCACGCGCCCTCTTACATTCTCATATTATGTTTTGAGCACTCTTATAAAATGGCGACTCCTGCTATTTATATAAAAACAAAATAAAATTAAATTCCAAAACCACTTACGTTAACCAAAGGTTATCAAGAGCTAACAATCTTTTCATCTTTCATACACTCTGTGGCGAGGTCAAGAAAACTCTGATCTTGTTAAAAGCGTTTTTTATAAACTATTTTACTAATATTTTCTACTGTTTGTTTTCAGAAAAAACATGATTGAAGCTTATTCTTCGCTTAGGAATAACATGTTATTATCTTAAATAACAAATTTGAATCTTATGTTTCTAAAACCCAGTAACTGCAAAGGTTAAAAAGTAAGAATAAAAGCTAATATTTTCAACAGCTGAGAACAAAAATAAATCAAAATTTAACATTATTTTTATAAACATATTTTAGCGACGCTAATTATAGTGATTCGCGCTATTTATACATTAAACAGGCTCTACAATCTCAATGATCATGTTGGCTCTCTGTATTTAGACGTGTTATATGAAAATAAAATGTACTAAAATAAATGTTACCGAAATCACCGACGGTATCAATAGTTACACAAAAGCTGTAACAATCTTTGATTCTATTATGTGTGAAAATTTTCCCAAATTTTTTCTCAAATTCTAACCTTTGACAAGGACATTAAAATTTTATGTTCATTTAAGAATTGAAAATAGGCCGGTCTACATCCAGATATGTTGGCCATCTTTATTTTTACACTTGACAATTCTTTAATAAAACAAATAATAAAATTAATTTTCCCGAAAACTATACGAACCAAGTTATAAGAGCTACAATCTTCAGCTTTAATTAAATTTTCCTGAAAGAAATTCATTTATTTTATAGACTTTTTTTACTCGATCTTTAATATTGAGTCATAGTGTTGTTTAATACGGCCACAATCAAGATATGCTCGTTCTGTTCTTACTATATCCGTGCTGCTCTTATGTAAAATACATAATGAATAAATTAAAATTCCCAAACCCCTCATTAGGGTGTCACAAGGTTACGAAAATGTTAAATATAAATGCTTCTTTAAATCTAAATTTTTCCAAAATAAAAAAAAACCTACGTGTAATCTTTTTTTAAAACATTTATAGGTACTTCCATATTAAAGTGGCATTAAAATTGAACGGTGCCCACAGCTCAAGATATGTTTGGCCTCGTGTATGTTAGGGACGTGTTATATGAAATCTAAAAAATTGCTAAATAAGCTTTACCAAAAACCGTAGGTATACAAAGTACAATCTCGCTCCAATACTAAGGGCTTGTCTTATATTGATTCAGATTATCCACCGGTGCTGATTTTTTCTCTCAATTTCTTCAACTTTTTTTATATAAACTCGTAGGATTCTGCAAACTTCCTATTTTGAATAAGAATACATTCCAATATGTTATGGCATCTGGCGTTACCAGGGAGGATCTTTATTAAAACAACAGTAAAATTAAATTCCCAAATACCAAGTACAGACCAGTTATAAGAGCTACAATCTTGCTGTTAAATTAAAGAAATTTATTCACCCGAAAAGAATTGCACAGTATAGTGTCCTGCTTCGTTAATTATCAAAATCTAGAATATTCGTGCATTATGTTTTTAATACGCAGCCCCATATCTCAGATATGCTGTCTCGTCTTGTTAGAAATGCTTTATAAAATAAACTTATAATAAAATAAGATTAGCAAAATCCGTTATGGTGCTATAGGTAAAATAGAGAATGAAAATAAAGCTTTACTTTTTAATTGAAAGTTATTTTCCACAAAAAAAATACTCCATACTTTTTAAAACATTCTTTAGCGATATCGTGTATATTCATGTGTCTATATATTAAAACTGACCCACAGTGCCATAGATAAACTAAGTTGGCTCTCCTATATTCAGGAACTTAGTATATTTTCAAAGAAAAAGTATACTAAAGTGAAATATCACCAAAAGGAGCACGTTACTGGGTATCAAGTTAATGTATAGAATTATCATGGGTGCCTTTATTCATGTTCCTTTATCTTCGAAATTTTCCCGAATTTTTTTTCTCTAATCTTCTTACTTTTTAAACGCGCAGTGTAAAATTAGTGTACTTTAAAATTTAGGGAGCCCGGTTTCCCTACCATTCAGATATGTTAGCCTCTTACGATGGGAGATTGCTTTATTAAAAACAAATAAGTAAAATTACATTTCTCCAAACCACGTACGACTCAAGTTACCAAGAGCTACAATCTGCTGTCTTTAATAAAAAATTTGCGATAAGAATTGCCATTATTGATTTAGACTTTCTCCAGAAAATGTCTAATTATCTAGACGATACAATGTTTTTTAAAACCATCCCCACAATTTCCACGCTATGCTGTCTCTCTTTGCCTTAGGAAATACTTTATCAAAACAAATATACAATTAAAATTCCACAAGGCACTAGATGTGCCAAGGTAAACCAGAGTTTAAAATAAAGCTTCTTTAATCAAAATTTTCCCACACAAAAAAAAAAAAAACGTCCATTATTTTTAAAAACATTTTCGCGACCTAATTAGGGTCCATAAAAATAACGGCCCACACAAGATAGTGTTTAGCTTTCTTATTCAATGACCTTTGCTTTATGCAAATAAATTTATTCCTAAAATACCATCCCCAAACCCCGTATGGCATTAAGTTAGAAGGAATTACGAATCATGTTACCTTTATTTCAAAATTTTTTCCATTTTCTTCTTCAATTTTCTTAATCTTTTTAAACGACTTAAAATAAAAATAGTTGGGCGGATCTATGATTTTAAACGGCCCATATCCAGATATGGCTGTGTCTCTCTTGGTGCTTTATAGGTAAAATTGCTTTATAAAAACAAATATATTATAAATTCCCAAAATTCCGTTTGGTGCGCTAAGGTAAAGAGTAACGCTTTCTGTTAAGATGAATCTTCTCCTCCAAATAAACAAAAAAATCTCCCAATCTTATCTTATTTAAAACATCATTATAAGCCGCGACCTACTTATGGTCTATAATAAAAACGGACCACACGCATCCAAATTATACTAGCTTGGCACTCTTATATTCAGACTTGAGTGTATTCAGAAGCGGACACATGGTGCTTGATAAAATAAAACAGATTCTTAATAACAAATATGTCCCAAACCCCGTAGGTATAAGTTACAAGATATACGAGATCATGTTCCTTTATCAAAATTTTCCGAAGTTTTTCTTTCTCAATCTAACTTTTAAACGCCTTAAATTATTGTCTTTTAAAATGAGCCTCTCGGTCCTAGATTATGAATGGTATGGCAACTCTTTACATCGGAGGAGAAGATGCTTATTTTTAAAAATGATGCGTTTAAAAATTAACATCCCAAACCACGTACGTACCCAGTTATAAGAGTGCGCCAATACTTGCTGCTTTAATAAAAGTTTTTAAGAAAAGAACTTGCTTATTATTTTTTTGCCTGTTTTAACGATATGTTAACTATTTGGTCATATGTTTTTTAAAACAAGTCCCCGACATCCAGATAATGGTTGGTACTCTCTTGACTGGACACAATAACTAAAAAGAACAACATCATAAATATACGAATCTCCCAAAACCCACGTATTATGCCAAGAATAAAATGAAGTTAAAATAAAGCTTTCTTAATAAAATTTATTCAAAAAAAGAAAAAACTCCCTGATTATTTTTTAATAACATTTTCCGTCGACTTATTGATGGTCCCATAAACATAAACGGACACCTCACAATCCAAGAATATACTTCTAGCTATTCTAATCTGAGCAAGATTTGCTTTATATTGGAAAAAATAAAATTCCTTAAACAATAAATTCATCCCACTAAAATCCTTCACCGTAAGTGGTTTTATTATATAAATATTTGAGAAAGAAATTAATTCATATTTTTTCCTTTATTTTCAAATTTTATTCGCCCGAGATTTTTTTCCTATCGAACATTCTATTAACTTTTAACAAAACCCTACTCAAATATGTTTCTTATACAAAATATGGAGCACCACCGCGACCTACCATCCAAGAATTTATGGTCACTGATGCTGCTTAGCAATTGGGTAGAATGCTTTATAAAAAAAAGTCTAAGAATTAAATTGCCATAGACCCGAACAACCACGTACGTAACCAAGTTATAAGAGCTACATCATTCTGCCTTTAATAAAATCTTTGCCTCTGAATAACAGATTATGTGTGCATGATATTGAAACTTCTTGAACGAAACTGAAATAATTATCCGAATTCTCATTTTTTGTAGAGACCTTCTTACAGAGTCTCTATTGTTTTTACAAAATTAGCCCTGAGTAAACATCTCTAAGACTATGATGTCTTTCTTCCTTTAGAGTAATCTTGACTGTATTTAATAAAAAAACATAATATAAATACCTTCAGAGCCTGTCACAACGAAGTGTTAAACATGTAATCAACCACATTACATAGGTGAATTTCATAAGTTTTCTCCACCAAAAAAATTTAAAACATCCAATTAATTTTTTAAAACCTCTTGTGCTAAATGAAAGTCCAATCGTACAATTTTAATGCGATTCGAATTAAAATGTTAAACACCATTTGAGAATGTTTTTTGATCCACTGCAAGTAAATTGAGCTGAATAAACCTGATAAATAAAAATTCTATAAATCAATTAATCGTAAAGAAACGACCGTACTCACCAATGTTTCAAAAGTTACTCAATTCTTCTTCTATTATATTTATCAAATTTTCCTCCGACAATATTTTCTTCCAATTCTAACTTATAAACGACTTAAATTCTGTCTTTAAAAATGAGCCGGTAACTATAATTCTCCTACAATCCAGACTATAATGCTCTTCACCTTACAAGTGATATGCTTTTATATAAAAAACAAAAGTAAATTTAAACATTTCACCAACCTCCAACGTTTAAGTATACGTTTACCAAGTTATTAAAGAGCTACCAATTCATTGATGCTCAATTATAAAATTTATTTACTAATAAGAATATTGCATTATTTTTTTAACTTTAATTAAGATCAAAATTCATATTTCTAATACCTCTGTCAAATGTTTCTTAAAAACACCCTACAATTCGAGATATGCTGGTCTCCTTGCCTTAGGAAAATGCTTAATAAATAAAAGAAATATATAATACATTCCTAATTACAAACCAAAGGTGTAAAGTCACAAGAGTTAAAATAATCTTTTATTATCAAATTTTTTCAAAATAAAAACAAATAAAATAGAAATCAAATCAATTAATTTACAAAACATTTTCGCGACCTTAATTCTATGGTCCATAAAAATAAATAATCAGGCCACCGACTAATACAAAGATATGTTAGCTTATTTCCTCTCTCATTACAGATGCGACTTGCCATAATTTATGATTGACATCTAGAAAATTCTAATAAAACTATTCGCCCTACAAACCCCGCTCGTACCGCCAGTAGGCACACACACACACACACATACTCACACACACAAACACTCTCAGAATGTATCTATATATTCGTGTCTGTCTGCTTATCTATATTTTTAAAAACTTATTTTCATTTTATTTTTTGAATACGAATTTCATCTTTTTTTTTTAAAAATGTGAACGTTCAATTAAAAAAAAGAAAAAGTTTTGTGAATCAAACACTTTTTTCGAAAAGTTGAATACGAATGTCCACATTATTTTATTTTACAGGAAAAGGTCTCTAATTAGCTGAAATTGCTTAAAAAATGAAACAATTTTGCAATGTAAATTCACACACATATACACATAAACATAGACTCCAAATATATATATATATATCTAATTGCATTATTTCCAATTTTTAACCAATATTACAAAACTCTTAGTGAAGTATCTTTTCTTGCAATATAACCTACTTTAGAGTATATAATTAATTTAATTGTTTTTGAGGAAGTTGGACAATAATATAACACATTATTATCAATACACCCATCATAGGATAAAACTTCATCTGAAGCTTTACTATTTAAATGAGTAAATAAGTTTAATTCATAACATTTCATGCTATCTTGAAAAGAGCTCATGAAATAACCAATTTTCTAAACAATTATGGTTTTTCATAGCAGAAAAAGCATAAATGCTGTTGCAGCTATTGAAAATTACTTATTTTTGTTAGTTATTATTATTATTACATTGATCACGACAGTCATTAGGTATTATTCACATTATTCTAATTACTAATATTTTATTATACATTTAATTAGAACAATTATTGTTACTATTAGAAAGGAAGAGGCATCTGCAGAGTTGATGCTCAACATATGTATATACTAGCTATATGTATAAATGTATTGTATTCTGGGCTCGAGGGGCACAACACTGTTGCAATCAGTAGCCCCATTTCAGATAGGAGTGAAATTGAATCCTAATTTAAATGAAATATCAGGAAAAAGTGGGGTAAGGTAGATGGATATGCATTAGATTAAAGGTAAAAAATTGTCCGTTCTCTAAATAATTTTTTTTTATTTTGATTGATTTTGATTATTATTATAATTATTTACAAATAGAGATTCATTGTTGTTAAGAATAAGTGATTCAATGATTTTAATTTTTCAATTAAATATTTTTAATGTTTAAAAAATAGCCAACAAAAAAAAAAAAAAAAAAAAAAAAAAAAAAAAAAAAAATAAAAAAAAAAAAAAAAAAAAAAAAAAAAAAAAAAAAAAAAAAAAAAAAAAAAAAAAAAAAAAAAAAAAAAAAAAAAAAAAAAAAAAAAAAAAAAAAAAAAAAAAAAAAAAAGGCAATAATTATTTTTAAAAGAAAATTGTTACCGCTAAATTGATTTATTTATTAGGGCTTTTAATTACAAAGAATACCTGAAAATTCAAAAAATATTTGTATTTAATTATTTAACATAGTTATTGTATCTATTATTCAGTAATAATAAACAATTGTTTTTCAAAAATTGTTTTTATATAACTTGTAATGCAAAATTTCGGCGAAGCAAACGGTGTCCACATCAAAGAACTATCTTATTTTTGGGTTTTAAAACCCATATTTATATTTTCGATTTACAGTAAGCAAATTTTTTTGTGATTTGTGTTATGTGAACCCTGATTATTTAGGGCAGATCCATATTGTGCTCGACCGTGAGCCTAATTTTGCCTCCCCCCCCAAATCAACATAAAATCGGAAATTTTCAGCCGATTTTAACTTATATAAACACCAAAATGTCAGCTTCTTTGTTTGCCATCTAAAACGGTTGTTTTCCGGCGCTGTTTTTCTGATGGGACTCGTCTTATTGCTTTACAAAATTTCAATTTTCAAAATCAATGTTTTTGACAATTTTCATTCAACTATCAAAAATTTATTACTAATTGTATCATTCAAAGACTTGAAAAATTTGCATAGATGGCGGATTCCCATTACCTACAATAATTACATAGAAACATTTTCGATTTTTTTTTTTAGTTTTATCTGCTCAAGCGTTGTCCAATTTTCCAAAAGCCCATTTTTTTTTTAATTTGAAAAGTAGAAAAAATAGACTTAATTTTTTTTGTACTGGTAGATTTATTTGCCGTTTGAAATTTTAGGGGCTTGTAAATTCGGCAAGATACCATCCTTTTTAACTTAAATAATTTATTTTGGTGTAGAACGATAGAAATTTTTTGTTTTTTTTAAAATGTTCTGTTCCAAAACAATATCCAAAACTTGATATTGTACTAAGAAATTCATCTAAGATAAAAAAAAGAATGCATCTTGCTTACTCATACTAAGCCCTGTGAAAAATTTGATTTGATCCTCGGATGAGTTAAAAAAATTAAAACTATGTAAACTTCACTTTGCCCAAATTTAAAAAAAAAAAGGCAGAGTGAAAATTTGAAAGGCACCTAATTAGAACCAAATTTGTAAAAGAACTAGACTTACATTTCTTTCATTTAAGCTTAGGTAATAATTTAATGGACCCCATCTGATGCAAATTCCCAAGTTTGAAAAAGTCATTTGCAAAAAAAAAACTCTGAAAGTTGTATAAAATAGGTCAAAAATCCATGGCAGTTTTTTGAGAAAAAAAATTGAAAAATTTCGGAAAGAAATGACGACCAGGTCACAGAAAAAAGCAGCCACCGGGAAAAAACCACCGTGTAAGAGGGGGCAAAAATATGAAAGCTACATACAGGTTTTGTGTTTATCATAAGTCCAAAATCGGCTGAAAATTCCGAATTTATGTCCATTTTAAGGGGTGCGGAAAATTAGGCTAAAAAAAACATGGAAAGAAGGGAAAGAATGCTAACAGAAAACAAATATTTTTGTCGGCCATCTTGTGTCACAGTTTAGAATTTTCTCTAGAACTGAAGATGTGATATTAAAAAGCTAAGAATGCCCTTTGTGAACTAGGACTTAAAATGAATAACACCGTTAAACAGAAATCTGGGTGGGAATCTGGTAGTTCATCAGTTTCGTGGATCCTTCCTTGTGGTATCTTGTCGGATGAAGATGACTAAGTCAAATTTAACAAAAATTGAGACCAATTGGAGCATGCAAAAATGATATTGAGAAAGACAATCTACCATTAAATGACCTTCAACCTAAAAATCCTCTAGAAAAATACAAATGCAAAATACAAATACAATTCCATAAGTGAATAGATTCAATAATGAAAATCGACCTGAATTCAGCCGGAGCTGGAGCCGAAGTTGAACAATTTTAAAATGCCGGAGCCGGGTAATTTTAAAATGATGTCAGAGTCGGCAATAATTTTATAAGCTCCGCAGCAGTGTCCAAAACCCCTTCTATAGAAATCAATATCTATAAATACAAGTGAAGAACTACAGCAGTATATAAACCAGCTAGAACAATGGCAATCAACAAATAAAATGAATGTCTCCTCTCAAAAACCTTTCATCACATTACTTACAGCCAATAGAGGAGAGGTCAATACCCATCCAACTGTGTTCCTTTCAAACATTAGACTCCCTCTTAATACGCAATCTACTATTTTAACTTTAACCTTTGATACACACGCATGACATTCCCCGTCCATATAAACAATATTATCTCTAAAGTCACACTTAAATTAACCCAATGAAAACATTAACCGGAAGCAAATTTGGTCAAAAAACACAGACCCTCACAATAATATACAGGCTTAGATACTTCCACTCTCTATAAAATTTTCACGTAGTCAAATCATCTGCTTGATTTTTTTTTTTTTTTTTTTTTTTTTTGTAAAGTAAGGATGTTTTAACAATTAATTGAGGGTTTTGATTTGCTCCTACTGACTATTGGAGAAGGAAGTTTAGGAGTACCGGCAGCCATCATATTATTATAGTATTTTGGCTGCAGAAGTCTTTCGGGTATAATATATATACTTCACCACCTTGTCTCTTGATCTAGGAATGCCACTTTCCCAACTTAACACTTTAAAATTTTTATAGATTTTAGGTACCTGCTGCTTTTGGTATTTTTCTTGTTTTGCTTATAAGGTTTGCTGTTATGAGTGTGCTCAGACCATCACCACTGCTAACTCGAAAAGTGTAAACTACACACCTCTTGTGTGTAATGTTGACGTCATCGGAGCATAGTATTTTCATAGTTTTATCATGTTCTTTCTGAAAATCAACTACGGCTTCTTCGTTATGACTTTCAATAAAATCAGTATCTAATTTACCAGCTTTCTGTTCTTCATCTTCAACGTTCTTATTTAATTTTTCGACCGTACTTATCATATTTGATGGGTTATCCTCAACTAAGCTAATTACTTGCCTCTTATAAATTCCGAATTCTTTTAAAACGTAAACAACAAGTAATTTGATATATTCGCTGAAATATTACAGTTTGATATCTCTTACCACTAAATTTTAGTAATATTGGTTTTTATCTTCTTCCGCAAATCTATTATTAATAGCAAAATAATTTACCCTTCGGAGGTTAGGTGTCCAAGACACGCCTCACTCCTCTTGGGAAGCTAAGCTTTCAGAGGTATTAAATAATGGGTTTCCACTTTAGCTCATCGTTGGTCAAGAGGTAACACTCTGGAATACCATCTCAAGGGGTAAGGGTTCAAACCCACCACATGCAATTTACAAAATACTACAAATAATTGTTTGCGTTTATTGCACAAACTCTTTGATACCCTAATAACTAGTCCGATTTAAAAGAATTACCCAATTGTTGCCCTTGACCAGGAGGGTGTTTAGCGGGAGGAGGGGGGGGCCCCAAGATTCGGAGGTATGAGTGTCCAAGAGCGACGCACTCGCTCCTCGTTGGGAAGTTTAATTTTCAGAGGTAAGAAGATGGTTTTCCTTTTAGCTCATCGATGGTTAAAATGGAACACTCTTGGGAGTAACCATCTCAATGATTAACGGTAAGGGCTTTCAAACCACTGGAAATACCAAATATACAAATAATGTTTGCGTTTGACTGCAGAAAATCTTGTGAAACATACTATAATCGTCCATTTAAAAATACCCAATGTCCCATTGACCAGAGTGTAGCCGGAGGGCCCATCGGAGGTTTTACTGCTGTCCAAGACACGCCTCACTCCTACTTGCGGAAGCAAGGCTTTCCAGAGGTAAAATGATGCGGCGTTTCCTTTTAGCTTCATCGATGGTCAAGATGTAACACTCTTGGGAGTTTACCATCTCAGAGGGTAAGGGTTCAAACCCACTTCGGACCATTACAAATATACAAATTATTGTTGCGTTTAATAGATATTTTATTGAATATATAGTATATATATATATATTTATTATATATATATATATATATATATATATATATATATATATATAATATTATATATATATATAGATATATATTATATATATATACTATAAATATTTATCATATATATATATATATACTATAATATATATATTATATATTATATATATACTCACATATATATATATATATATTATAATCATATAATATATATATATCATATATATGTATTGTGTGTTATGTTGGTTCCATGTTTCATGCTAAAGTTTGTAGCAATCTTGCGACTACTACTAGACATGACCATATATATTTTCTTTTTCTTTTTTCTTTCTTGCACATGGATAAGTCTCATGAATATGCTGAAGTTAGTAAAATTACTGATGTTGAAAACGAATCTCCCTGATAATTATCAAGAAAGCTATGGCAGCAAAACGAATATTTGAATTTGTATTTATCTTTATCCTTCTGTCTATATCAAACCTTATTTATATTTTACATATATGACACTACTTTAATCACTTGTCCTCATCAACAAATCTAATAATTTGCAAATATGAATGCAATGCACCGTTAACTTACCTTTTAAAATTACAGGGAGCTTTTACATACATGTGGTCCAGCACATTCATTGCATCTCTATCTGCTAAAGGATAAGGTCCCCTTTTAACTCCGAGCTGAGCCCCATTTGCCCTTACTTAAAATTGGACATAAAATTCTTAATGTTCAGCCAATTTTGATGAAAAAATAGCAAACCGCAGCTTTTTATGACTTCTAAAACGTCTTTTTCGTGTGTTTATGTGTTTATAGTTATTTCTCGGCTATTTTCATTTTTTGAAAAAATATGTTTTTTTTTTATATTTCTTGATTCAACTTTTACATTTTTTTTGGAAATGACTCAAGCTTAAACTTTACATAGATGGGTCAGTACCTACAAAATGCATACTTTTTTGTTTTGATTTTTGACCCCACACTTCAGCAATGGTAAAAATTCAAAACCCTATAATTTTTTATTTTGAAAATTCAAAATAGCGATAATATTTTTTTCTGCTCATGTGATCAGTATGAAATAAAGAGGCCTTATGTAGTAGTGGGAGATACACATTTTTTATTTAGATCCTTGTTTTGTATATCTAGTAGTTTTGGATTTGTTCTTGGAACAAATTTTCTAAAAAAAGAAATTTACGGAAATTTTTCAAATTTATTTTTTGAGTATGCGAAAAATTATTTAAATAAAAAAGGTGTATCTCGCCATAATATAAACGCTCTGAAAATTTGATGCTGATCGGAAAGGTAGGCAAAAAACATCTCAATATTCCACTTTTTCTAGAAAGAAACTTTTTTGGAAATAGTGAAATAATAAGATATTTTATTCTTATTTACCCAATCAACATCAAATTTTCATAGCGTATATAGTCTGACGAGATACACCTTTTTACGTTAGATACTTTTTTGGTGTACTACGAAAAAAAAATTAAATTTCTTCCCAAAAATTTTAAAATCTTGATCCAAGGACACATCCAGAACTACTTTATTTACAAAAAAAAAATTAAATATAAGATGTGTTTCGCTTCCGACTACATAAGCCCTAAAAATTTCATTTCAATAGATTAAGGACTGAGAGAGATCTTTTTTAGACACATACTAAATAAGCGCACGTTTTCATTGAGAAAGGGAGGTCGAAGTACATAGACAGAGATGAGATTGCTTATCACGCATGGTGCAAGCTCTGAAATACAAATTTTGAGGATCACTAGAAGAACATCATCGGGACAGTACGCCTTCTTAGTATTAGTTTCAGAGAGAGAGAGAGAGAGAGAGAGAGAAGAAGAGAGAGAGGAGAGAGAGGGAGAGAGAGAAGAGGGAGAGAAGAGAGAGAGAGAGAGAGAGAGAGAGAGAGAGAGAGAGAGAGAGAGAGAGAGAGAGCTGAAATGACGTATTGTAAAAAAATTACAATGTTAGGCTTAATTGAATTGTAGAGGGGTAGAGAAGGAGGAATAGCATTGGGATCTTTAAAGGAAAAATTATAGGCAAAGGTTTGAACAAATAGATCCCTTCTTTGATAAAGGTAAAACAGCAGTTGTGCCGATGAAAGAGGGAATGATGAAAAAGAAAATATTTTTCCAAAATGTCAGAAAGGATCTGAGGAAAAGGAATCCAGTTTTTTATGCATTTTCTACTGAGGTAAGAGTTCTTAGTCTCATGGAGAATAGATTTTTCATGATTCCGGTATCAACTATCTAAGTTGTGTAAGTTTTTGGACTTCAACGGTAAAGGTAATTTCTGAAGGCAGATTTCCTAGGGTGAATAGCACATTGTTAAGCCATTGTTGTTAGGTTTTTTGAAGTGAAAGAATATGGAATGTACACCTCCATGTTAGAGAGAATAACATCAGTATTATGTTCAGCACACTCCTCTGGACTCCTCCAACGGAGAAATTGTTTACCATGAAAAATCGAAGTATGACCAGCTAGCGGCACCGAAATGCAAAAAACGTTTCCTCGTCGTAGGCGGAAATTTCTCCTGGGAAGACTTGAAGAGAAAGAACATTATATAGAGGCAAGAATATGTTCGGATGAACTCAGAGGGAGAAGGGGTCTAATAGAATAACTAGAAGAATTAGAGGTGAGGGAAAAGTTTAGAATGTTAGGTTTAGCTCCAAGGCTATCTGGGATACGAGTAGGGAGCTGAACCTACTGATCGACGTCATTCTGGATAGAAAAGTAGTAGGCAAGTTCATGAGCTCTTTCTTGAGTATCTAGAGGAAGATCATTCATTGATAGTGGTGATCGCCGAAATTACCAAGAATGACAATATTAGGGAAAGTTGAAGAAGAGAGAATTGTTCTAATTTTCACTTTAAGTATTTGAAGAATCTACAATTATCAGCTGCGTTAGAAGACAGATATAAAGGGCAGATGAATATAGTAGTAAATTGAAAGGATAGCTTAATCATAAGGTAGAAAATTCAGAAACTAAAACCAGAAACTCGAGTACAGACAATATCTTTTCGCACATAGGCACAAGAAATGAAATTGGCTGAAAATATACGAAAATACAGTAAGACGAAGCTGAGTAAGGTTTGCTGTCAGAATGCTTAAACACACGAATTTCGGTTAAGAATAAGAAATGAGTATTAAAGGAGGAGAGGTGATGTTCAGCAAAGTTGAAATTAGTGCAATAAAGGCCGCGAATGTTGCAGAAATTAATGGAGAAAAATTTCGTTCACTAAAACAAGCCAACAATTCCATGGCAGTACCAACCCACCGTCGGAAGCGTTGAACTGGCAAATAGAAATGGGGTGGGTGGGGTGAGGAACGGATAAAAGGTATAAGTTTTCAAAATAAATTAGGATTAAGTTTTCTGCCTATTTTCTCCCAACGAACTCTAGAGCAAACATAAAATTGTATCGGATGGCTATGATTGTATTACGAACTGAAGTTTAAGCATTCATGCAGAAAAAATATGGGATAAGTTTTATTAGCTGAATCATCAACTGCTTCACTTCTGAAAATTCTCGTGTTGGATTGGAGCATAGTGATCACTCTAGCAAACAGTACAAAATCTCGCAAAATAGCAGAGGGGGACAACTTTTCGGAGGATAAGGTATGATAAAGTGACGAGAATATAATTCCAGCCTGAAACCATCGCATAGATTATACCAGCCACCTGGATAGCATGATCTTTGATCCCCAATCCGCAAAACTAAAACTTTTAAATGTCTGAGGATCTCTGACACCATAAAAAAATCCGTCACCTATTCTTTTCTATGGGAATGTTTTAAAAATTAATTACTCTATGAGATCGATGGAGAAATTAATGCAAAAAGTGCATCGAAAATCATTTAGGAGGTTTCGCCACTTAGTTTTTTTTCTTTTTTTTTTTGTAATCTAATACTATGGTAGCATAATATATATATATATATATATATATATATAAATATATTATATATATTATATTTATATCTATATTACTATTATTATAATATATATATATATATAGTATATATATATATTCATATATATATATATAATATATATATAGTATATATATTACATATATACTAATATAATATATATTATATTATTGCGTGTCAAATTTTTTTACTTTCTTTTTCAAAAAATGAAAGGGAGTCAAAAAGTTGTGTTTTGGTTAGCCATGCACAATTATATTTACAAGAACTGGCAATTTCATCGGTTTGCTTGCTAAATAGCTACTTCAAATTCCTTCAAATTCATTAAATTTTCACATTTCATTTAAAATTCGCTGCAAACAGTCTTCTCTAAAGAAGTGACTTCTTATCATTATTTCTGTCTTATACTTATATTAGACTATAATATCTGTAAAAAATTGTAATGCCACTCGTAAAAGTTTTTAAACTAGAAATATTTATTTGCAGCTGAGTGTCTTTTTATTTATATGTTATTTTATTTATCTTACTTATTGCAAAATTCTTTTGTTTTTCTTTTTTTCCAGGACCCACGAATAGTTTCTTCCACTTGCAAAATCTGAAAATTCGGAACCATGGCTAGCGAAAAGAAGACAAGACTGGCAATCACTCACATGAGTTAATTCATTGGAACTGGTGGAGAAATGCTGCCTTGTGAACTCTCAACTCTATGTGATGTTCTAAGCTATGAGCTTGCTTCTGCTAAGAGAGCTGAGTGGAAAGAATGTCAGAAATTACCCAGCAGCCACTCTTGCAAAGGATATTTTTCCTAAAGTGATTGAAAAGTGGGAGCTAGCAAACAGTTGTTTTGTGGTGCCAATTTTAAATTCGAGAGTCACAGTTCTGAAGAAGATAGAAGAAAAATGGGAAAAGACCAAAAACATATCACTTGGCATAGAAAAACTGGAATTGAAAGAAGCTTTCATAGCAATGTTAGACAAGCTCTTTGGCATCCTCAATTGCTAGTGTGAGATTAAGCTATGTTCAGAATTTGAGGGTTCATGTCCAGGTGGTGCTGACTGTAAACATGAAGGGCGCATCTCCTGCTCTTGTTCTAAGAATATTAAGATCCCTTTCAAAGAACTAGTTTTTATTAATAGTCAAAGAGAAAAGGTTGAATCTGTTAGACAGCATCAAATTGGATTACTAGATCTACCTGAGCACAGAAGACAAATTATAAAGCAGAAGAGGCAAGAAGATGAATAAGAAAAATTTCTGAATATAAGCAGAGAAGGAAAAAAGAGTTACATCAACCAAATCGAAGCTCTTTTCTCCGACGAAGATGAAGAGACAACTGATGTTTCAGATGAAGAATCTGAAGATCCTTTGCAAATTCCATGTGATGATTTTGATGAACCTTCTACTTCAAGTACAAGGCAGAATAATTCATTACAATTGCGCAATGTTGCATTGCTACAGCTGCCATTACAACAGCTGCATTTTTGGATGCTGGATTAATTACTGAAGGAGACAGGAGACTTGTGGTTGATCACAATAAAGTAGAAAGGGCAAAAGAAAAAGTCATGAAACACTTGGATGAAATCTCATGCTCGATGCCGGATAGGCAATATTGAATACATCTTCTTTGATGGACGCAAAGATTCCTCTAAAATTCTGTTACAAGCAGATAACTCAAGTCATCAGTTTCCAAGTATTGTGAAAGAAGAGCATTACACTGTTTGCAGTGAGCCAGGTAGAAGGTATCTATGCCATTGTACTCCAGAGAAAAACTTAACGAAAAGGAAACCTGTTAAAGTTATTGCTAACCAACTTGTGGATTTCATAAAGAAAAACAACACTGACAAAGTTTGCATGCTATTTGATTGGTGACTCAACGCAGTAACACTGTTGGGAGGAGGAGTCATGCATTGGGTTGAGGCAAAGCTGAATGTAAACCTTCATCTGTTGGTTGGGCTCTTCACACAATTTTTAGCAAACCTTCTGTGGCACCTTGATACAAGTGGGTAGAATAACTTGTCTTCTAACAAAGGAGGGGGTTATTAGATTACAACATGTTTTGATACTTTGCAACAGAACTAAAATCAATCCCTCATTTTCCCCAAGAATATCCTCTCCAGAGCCTGTGGTTCCACTTAGATGACACTGTGCCAAAGATCCTCTCTCACAGCATCGGATATATGGTTATAGGATAACATCAAAGCTATAAGGAGAGGTCTATCTAACTGATTGACCAATTTAAGAAATTGGTCCTGTAGCCACTCCGGTTGGTTAACAACTGAAATAGGGATTTGTGCGCATTAATGTGTTTCAAATACATTGGACCTTTGAAAATAAGCAACGAACTTGAAGACTGTTACAATCTATGTTGTTTGGAATACATTGTTTGGCATTCCACCTTCCATGCTGGTATTACTCAAACAAATCGAAATACTCTTGGAGGGCAAGGATATAATCGCACATTTTTTATCAATTGAGGAATCTCTAAAATAACAGAATGAGCAGGTAAGCAGATATTGTTTTCCCAAATAATCAACGTTCTATCTGGTTTGTCATTTAGTTGTGAATTGATGCTTCAGACACTTTAAAAGTCTGAGAGGGACCTACGAAACTGGAAGCATGAGGGCCAGAAGATTAATTAAATTAAGGAATGAAAAAGATGCTGATTAAATCCAGAGAGACCTTAATCGTTCGGCCTAGTGAAAATAACAACTGCACAGTAAAAATCTAAAATGCCAAAACTTAAATCTTGATTGGAACTTGATCATAAAAATATGGTCTAAAGAAAACAAGTGACTTCTTATTGAACCCTTCCACTATTCTTATAACACAACATCAACAATCTCAGAATAATAAACAGGTTGTGAAGAAAGCATGTCACCTTATATACTAAATATGGCTCATGCAATGGATTTTATATACATATATATATATCATATATATATAATATATATTATATAATATATATATATATATATATATATATATATATATATATATATACTATATATATATATATAATATATATATATATATATATATAATATAAATATATATATATATTATATATATATATATATATATATATATATATTAATATATATTATATATATATAATATATATTATCATATATATATATATAATATATAATATATACTATATATATATTATATATATATCATTATATTAATAATATATATTTAATATATATATACTATATATCATATATTATATATATATATATATATATATTATAATAATATATATATATATATATATATATATATAATTCCCTTAAAGCATTAGATAGTAACACGAAGAAAAATAGGAATCTTCGTGGGGTCAATGCAAGTCGTTCTACCCCACAACTCCATCAATGATCGCGAAGAATCAAATTAATCATGTGTAGTGAGAAGCCTCTTTAAATCATGTCCGACGTCTAAAGAAATGGATCGACAGAGTCCGAGACATTTAAATATTATAAAATTGTTGGTGTGGAGCTTTTTGTAAATTTTTTTCTTAAACATGTACTCCATTTGTGTGTTTGAATATAAGAAGTACATCAAAATTATCAAATTTCGATTAGTTGCCAATTAAATAAATCCCAAATTGTTTTTGCCCCTTACTTTTTGTGTATATATAATTTTATGTTTAATCCCTCCTTTTTTCATCGTGTTCCTAAACTTTTTGGTCATATACTCGTAACGTAATGTCAACAGACGGCCACGCAATTCAAAAGGTTATAATTATTGTTACGAAGAGTAAGACCCCATTTATATGGAATATTACCAATCATTGAGACAATTTATATTTCGTCTCCATGGTATATCCATTTCACTAAATTTTTTTTATATCGTATCAATTGAAGCCTTAAGAAATAAAATAAATAATGAAATAAATAAAATAAATTAATCTAAATAATAATATAAAAATAAAATAAAATAATAACATAATTGATTTTTTTAAAATAAAAGGCATAATATATAAATATAATAAGTATAATCAATAAAATAATTAACTTCCTTTTCCAAATTTCAATAATTTTAAATGTATTTTTTATTTATATTTTGATTAAAAGGAATTTATTTAATCTCTGGATTTTACGATAATAGATACTATTATAGTATCACTTAAATGATATACCCAATATAAATCTTCTTATAGATATTTTTTTTATGAACATTTAAATAGATATATATTTATGTAACTATATATATATTATATCACTATATATAATAATATAATTATTTTAATAATAATATAAACTATAATTAAATTTAATTAATTGTTTATTAAATGCAATAATGTGACTATGTAAATTCGGTTATATAATGCTAATAACTATCTTAATAAAAAATAATAGTATTTATAAATTATTAATATATACTATAATTTTTTTTTTAATAATAAACAATTATAAATTTCATATAAATACAAGTATGAGTGTAATTAAATTCATTATTTTAACAGTTCTTAACAACTATTTTGTAATATAATTTTCATATATTTATAAATAATATAATTAGCTTCTAACCGTATTTATTAATAATACTAATTAATAACACTATTAACTAAACAATAAAAGGTATTAATGGTATCGGTATATATTTATTAATAACAACTTAAATTATTAAATAATATCTCTATTAAATGCTAGTGTGCTCGAGTATAAGATGATATTATAGTGAATAAAATAATATATATATTATAAGCATTAAAGCCACAACACTATAATAGCGAAATCATTAATATAATAGTTTATATAAATCTATAAATAGTATCAATATATATATATATATATAGCAGTTCAGCAGTTTGGGAATAAAAAATTATATAACATTTTATTTTATTACTTAAAGAATTCTCGGACAATTAAATGAATGATACAAGCTTGCAATAATCCTCTGTGATTAAAAACGAATATATATTATAAAATTTTATAATTACTAAAATGTATCGGATCATATCGGCCGTCAGTTAGGGATATAAATACCATATAGCTATTGCAGCTAATAATATGTTATAATACTTAATCCTTTTAAAATGTCCTCAAGTTACTTAAATAATAATAACGACAAATCAATAATAAATTATCAAATAATTCTATATTAATAATTAATTAAGCTCCTGATGTTTGAAATCTGATCCAATTACTATGAAGACTAATGTTATTTTAATAATTATTTTAATATCTTAATATCATTATTAATAAATTAAATAAATTCTGTCTCAATTTTTTTTGTTAATATAATATAATTATATAAATACCTAATATATATAGTTATATATGTATATAATATATTATTATAATATTATATATAATAATATATACATTAATATTAATATAATATTATAAGTATATAAGATATTATATATATAAGATAATTTATATATAAATAATTAATTTATATATAATAATTTATATATTATATGAAATATAATATATACTGATAATATAGATATATTATAATAATTAATATTATAATATATTATAATATATATATATAATAATATTATATTTAAGTATATAATATATATATATATTATATTATATATATTATTTAATTATTATATATAAAATATATAATATATATAATATAAATATATATATATATAATATAATTATATTATATAAGATTAATATATATATAATAATACTTAATATATACTATATCAATAATTATATATTAAATTAGGACTCTTAGAATATTTTATATATTTAATATTGTAATATAATTTATATAATGTATTAATAAAAATATGCATATAATATATATTATATTTATTATAACTTTATATATATATAATATATATATTATATAATAAATATATATTAATATATACTAATATATTCATATATATTTATATATAAATATATTAATATATAAATTAATATAATAATATATATATATTATATATAATATATATTACTATATATATTAAATTATATATTAAATTATTAAATTAAGTATATAAATATATATTATATATATAATTATATATAATATATATATTATATTTAAAAATATATATAAATATTAAAAATATTAGTGAGTATCTATTATAATAGATAATATTGTAATATTACTTTAGTTAAAATATTATATAACTATATATAATAATATTAAAAATATATTATTTTGGGAGGGAAATCACTATACGTACAATTATTTATATTTTTACATTGAAGATTAATAATTAGTGTATACATTAGCTATTATGATTTATGAAATAACAAATTAAAATTTTATTTTAAAATTTTCTCATTAAGTATTTAATCATATATAAGTTAAAATGTATATTCTTATAAATAATATACTATAATATAATAATAATATCAATTATGATATAAGTTTCAAAGTGTCAAACTCTAAATTTTGTGTCTATAAATTCTACTTATAAATATATTGACATAAGTACGAACAACAAGGTAGAAAACGGTAATAGTTTAAAGTTTAAAGTTTAACTATATATTATTTCAATTTTTATTATAATACATATTGTTCATGTTAATATACTTAATTTATATATATTATTAAATATTTAATATAATAATTAACTTAATTATATTATATATATATATATATAGCTTAAATATTTTTATTCAAATATAATAATTATTTTTAAAATAAATTTTATTGAGTAAAATTAAACTAACAATGATCAATAACTTAAAGGTAAAAGTTCTATAAAGGTTAGTATTAATTGATAGTTAAATGTGCTTTAAGTTTTCCGTCTGGCATCGTATAATAATCATACTGTTGTGAGTGTCTTTTACCAAATATTTTGTATCTGCGAAATAACCAGTAAGGTTGCAAATCCCATTTTGGGATGATAAGTTTACTGTTGATGTGTAAGTGCTATAAATGATCGACTAAAAAGAAAGTATCAAAAATTTTACTATTAATAATGAAATAATGTCGGTCCGTTTAAAGTAAATTTTTGAGAGCGGACTTTCACAGGGAAGGAGTGGACTTAGGTTAAAATTGTAAAGGAAATCCAAAATAAACCTATATGTTGTACCAGAAAATCAATAATGGATATTATAACATTTAATAATTATGCATATCATATAAAGTAAGAGGAATGTAAATTATATGTAATATGTTTTATGTACATTCATCTTTATCCCTGCCTGATCCAACTCCTCCACAAACACGCTATCCTTTCCAATCTAAATCCATTTCAGCTTGTGACCCAAAGCGTAACACACTACCTTACTTGCATAATACAAATAAATGCCACTCGACTCTATGTCGTTACGCTGTACGACAAATGTAACCATTGACGGGAATGGCAAATCAAAATTGGTGTGTCTCATTAATCGATGTTTCTTTCGTTATTGAATATAAATCGTAAGTGTTTGATTCATAACTTCTTGAACTATGCTGACATGCATCTAACTTATGGGAATGGCACGCTGCCAAATAGTTCTGCAGCAAGGACGTTATTTTACCAAGAGATAGAATATTCCAACGAAATGTTGTCCAAAGCGTGCAAGGTTTATTAGCAGTATTTCCATCAAAACGGCTCTATTGAAACAAGTAGTAATATTACAGTTCACAAAGAGCACGACAAATTGCTAGGATATGACCCCATCTACTAGGACTGTTGATTATATTTAAGATACTATTCTTAATGAAACTTTAATCTTGAGCATACTGAAAAAAGCTCAAACGCTATAGAGAATTTAGTCACTACAATTTAATTTCGATATACCACTAATCTATTATAATTGGAGGTTACTAAATAACGAGCTATAATGAGCTAGTTACACTACTCAGTACCACCACGTATCCATTCAAGTGTATATTCTATTGTCACAGTAAACTTGCTCCTGCTGTTGTTATTGTCCAATGGTTATTTGAAACAAATGTATTAGATACCAGATCTATCTATTATCCGAAAGTTATGATTCTACGGATCGTGGCATATCAATTTAAAAAGATTCAGCTATCGTTAACGTTCATAACGAACACCTTTGGGCAGACGAGAATTCATGCCATTAAAGAGAATCGTTCACAACACAGTTTTCAGTAAATATTTGGGTAGGAGATTTTACATGATCATGTATTTATGTTCGAGCCATCCTCCCAGGAATTGCATAATCTACTTGAACTTTTTGAAACATGAGGTTCGTACCTTGTTTGATGATGTCCCTCTTTCAGTTTCGATCAAACATTGTTTATGCATGATGGGGCTCCGGCACACTTTAGTGCTGCATTTCGTGAACCCCTGAATGAGACCTTCCACCAATGGATAAGGTCGGAGTTGGCCCAGTTCCTTGGCCAGCGAACGTCATCAGACTAAATCCTTGTGTAGATTCTTTTAGCTTGGGAACAATTTAAAACATACATCTCTTGAGTGTTATGACTCTACTCCAGATCGACCACGCGACTGAAGACCTACCAATTAGGATTATGACCCGGAGAATTCTAGCGAAAACAGATCATAACAGACGTCTATGGTCAATATTTTTAACGTCCGCTACATATTGTCATTGATTCAACCATACTCTGTTAGTGCTTTTGTGATCCCACTTGTAGGTGTTTTTTTGAAACAGAATGTTTATCAGTTGTACAATAATTAACCCTAAACTATTAATTACAAAATCATGTATTCTCATATTAACATCCATAATTCCGAATCTGTAGTTTATTTTCGTTTCTCAAATACCTTTTAAACGTCTCCTCCATTATATTTATCATTTATGTATTGATACTTCATGACGTTTGGTGTTTAGAAAAAGATAACTGAGAAATAGAGATTACAGGACAGACACGACGGAAAACTAAAAAATTACGCTTATACGTGTTCGTATAGAACTTTTACACTTTATGTTTGGCATTTTTTCATTAATAGTTAATCCCAAATAATTGTTGTACCCATAATTTGGAATCACCCTAATATTATAGCTAATATATATAATATTATATCTTACATATCAAGTATATACTATTATATTCTAAAAGGAAATAGTAAAATAATTTTATAAATCAAAATTATTTATATTATATATAATATTATATTATGTTATTAATTATAATATATAGTATATATAAAGATGAAACCCGAATAACCTCCATTTCATATTAGACATTGATGGGATATTTTATGACAAAAATATTAATATACCAAAAAAGAGATAAATTTGAACAAATAAGGAGTATATTGCCATCAATGATTTAGATATAATAATAATAAAGTAGAATACAAATTTCGATTCGATTGCTCTTGTTTATGCAAAATTTTACAATAAAGAAAAAAAAGTTGGCATTTAAAAATAAAATAACAGAAAAACACAGAAATAAACTGTTCCTTCAGGACGCAAGGAAGAATGATAGGAACTCCATCCATTGTTCTTTGGTCTGATTGACGTAATTCAATTTTGGCTGACGGCTTATCCACCGTTTTATTGAAATAACATCTTTTATCTTTCAAAAAATAAGGATTACCATAATCAAATTTGTCACTCGCAAATTTATTACAGTAAGGTGAAGTTGTTATGAACATCTATTGAATATACAATATATATATATATATATATATATTATATATATATATGATATATAATTATATATATATATATATATATATATATATATACTATTAAAGTATAATATATATATTAATATTATATATGATACTATATCATAAGTTTCTTACCTATCATATAAATATATTAATAATTAATCTAATTCAATATAAAGACATAATACTATAATAGTATATATATATATATATATAAGTATAATATAATAATATATTAATATATTATATATATAAATAATAATATATCTTATATATATATATGATATATCTTATATAGTATTATATATAGTATATATATATATATAATAAATATATATATATTATTTTATAGATTTTATAATAAATGCAATTTAAATATCGGTGTCTACATACGCCATATGTCATACATAAGATTAAATTAATATCCAGTTATTTCACGCAAAACTGGATTTTGAAACCCCAAGCCCCACTTAGTGCTGGTAAAAGCAACTGTGTGTTATCAAACCTGTCCCTTCCTAAGTCAATCCGTGCTGCCAAAGGTGGCTCAACCAACACCTTCCCTTTAACACCAGAGTCCAGGTATGTGTTTGAACAGTATAGTGGTAAATACTAAGGTATACTAATAATATATACTGCCACACTTAAGATATAATAATATAATAAATATACTAATAATATACTCTAATAACTAATATATATTATATATTACAGTACATAAATTTTATAATATAAGTTATATAATCAAAATAATATACTATATCATATTTCATACCGAATAATAAGGCATAATAATAAATATTTATTATAAATTAAAAATATACTCTATAGACGACAAAGGCTGTTAATAATAAGCGTTTTAATTACAACAGTCTTTAACTAGTCAGAATCGAAAGAACTTCTTATCAAGTGAGAAAATATGATAAGAATGTAATTTAAATATTATAAAAAATGGTAAAGTACATAAAATACATGTAACTATATTTTCATTTAATGATCATAATATTTATATTATATAAATTGAAGTTTTCGATAATATATATATATTGTAGATTTTTCAAACTTAAGACGTTTGTTAAATAATTTAACCAGAGAGGATTCGTTTGCCCTTTATAGATTTATCAAATCTGATTTATTAAAACTTTTACTAGATTCATATTAAAAAATATCACAGATTTCGTATTTAATTACATTAATCACTAATAAATAATTTCCCAATAATGAAATGGGTTACTTATCTAATCTTTCGTCTTTTCCTTGCCGTCTTATTCAAAAGCTCTCCTGATACAAGTTCTAAATGCAAAAGGCAAGGAAGAAGTTTGTGAAATCATACCACTCACGTTAATATTGGGCACTTATTGTTTTTAATTTCTTAATTTTAAAATGAACCTAAAAACCCTCTTTTGAATAATTTTATATGTTTTAAACGACCAGTTTTCACCTATCTTATTTAACAACTTAAAAGGGCCGAACTCTCTTCTCTCTACTCTATCAATCATCTCTTCTTCTCATTCTCTCTCTCCTCTTCTCTCTCTCCGCTCTCTTCTCTCTCCCTCTCTCTTCTCTCTTCAATCTCTCTTTCTCTCTCTCTATGCTCTCGGCTCATTACTCTCTCTTACTTCTCTCTCTTCTCTCTTCTCTCGTCTCTTGCTCACATTCTCTACTCTCTTCGGTTTAACAAAGTAAGTTGAAATAGGATCTTAAATAAAAATTAAATAATTTTAGATAATATATATATTTATATATATATATATTATATATTATATATATATATATTATATATATATATATATATACGGATATATTATATATCTTATATTATAATATATATATATATATATAATTATAATATATATATACTACTATATATATGATATATATATATATACTTATAATATATATATATATGTATTATATATATATATATATATATTATATATATATATATGTATATATATAATTACTTATTATTATACTTATATATATATATATATATATATATATATATATATATATATATATAAATTATAATATATAATATATTATATATATATATATATATATAATATATATTATATATATATATATAATATATATATATGAATAATATATATATATATATATATACTTATATATTATACATATATATTATATATATATAGATTATATATATATATATATATATATATATATTATTATATATATTATATATATAATATATATATATAATGATATATATATATTATATATCTTTCTCTCTTTCTTTTATTTCTTTTTCTTTTCCTAAGATTGGGGGTAAGGGGCGCATCATGCTTCGGAAAAGAAAAGCAGTAGAAGAATATGACAAAAGTCGAAAAGAAAGCTCATCCTCACCTCCCCCTCTTCTATATTAATTAGTGATCTGGCTAATATATATCTACCCTAGAACTTCACTCTGGGACCGCGACGGACCATCACTATGGTAAAATCGTCCAGTTAGGGTCATCACTTGCCAGGTGGGACAACAACCACTACCCCCCTCACAAAACCTGCCATTCACTCCTATTATGGACCTTTATTCTCGTATCTACCAAAATCATATTTCTTACCTTCAGACATTCGATTATTGACTCATTCCACTTTTTATTCGGTCTCCCAGGCCGGTCGGTTCCAGCACAAACTCGCCACTTATACATCGCTTATTACACACCGCTACTCATTCATCCTTTCCACAATGACCAAACCATCTAAATTACTTTAATTTATTCTCTCAATTACCAATTATTCTTCACACCACACAACTCTTTTTCATAGCATTCATTCCTCATTTTATTCATTCTTTTCACACCTAGCATGCTAAAATTATCCATCAAAACACATTGAACTTTAGATCTATACTTCTTATTCCAGACCATAGTCTCACTCTTATACAAATATATACTATACATTATTACGGTATTATATATTATATATATATATATATATATATATATATTATATATATTATATTATATATATATATTATATAGATATTATATATATATATATATATATATACATATATATATATATATATATATATATATAATTATATAATATTATATATATATATATATATATAATATATTATTATATATATAATTATATATATATATATATATTATATATATATATAATATTTGCTGCTGAGGTAAATAATATATAATATATACATATAATTAACTAATATTATTAATAAATATGTTTAATTAGTTAACCACATGACACCTATAAATTTTTTAGTCTAATCCCAAATATAAACATAAATTATGATAAAGATGTACTAACCACCAGAATGTCAGCTCTATCGCTGCTCGCGTCGCCCCGAATGCACTTCTTCGCGGGACTGCAATAGTCGCAAAGAGTTAATTATGCAAGAGTTTTTTTCAAATCTTTAACGTATAATATCTTAAAACTGCTACTTCGCCTTTGGGCTTAGTATAAAGAGGGTTAGGAAACTCAATTATGGCTCAGTTCCATTACTGAGACGTAAGGCGATTCTGGTCTGTATATACCTAAAATGAGTTGAAAAAGTTTAAATATATAAAAAAAACGTAAATTAAGTAACTTCTCCCCTGTCACACCAAATGAAGTGGTAAATTGGAATAAATGGATTCTATATTATTTTTTCTCTGAGATTTTCTGACGTTTTGTACAGGATTTAATGAATGGTAGCAGATTCGGTAGTAGAACCTTTAATGCCCCATGCTTGTGTTGTCTTTGCAGAGCGTTTCTTAAGCTAGTGCGGATAGCAGAGCCTTTCTTCTCGTGATTTAAGGATCATATTTATGTCCTTGATTAATTCCTATGTTAAAATTATTGGTTACTCCTATGTATTTTTTTTGGAAGTGTTACAATTGATTGTGTAGAATGGCATGAGCTGTATTTGATTTATGCTAGTATTATTGTTCGTGGTACCTATTTAGTCGTAAGTTATTCTTAAAGCGATACTTAATTTATTAATTGAGGATTTTAACTCTAGTCACTGGGATATTATTTGGAATCGTATTATTCGTAGATTTTTTTTTGTAATATGTTTGGGGTAGGGGTAAAAATGTTGGAAAAAAGTTATCATAGTATTGATATGTAACGATACTTTTTTGAGTTTGGCTTTACGGAGAGAGTGATTGCTGTTGATATATCATATTGGGGATTAGTGAGTTTAACATTAAACTGAATATGTTTTCTTAAGCTTTATATTCTGATTAGTAGAACATGAGGGCATACAATGGTTTAAAAGGCGCCGAGGGACGAGATTCTTAAAGACGGCTAATTTTAGTGGAATTGTCATGTGTGTAAAACCAATGAATATATGAAGGGTTTGAGGTAGGTTTACGGTAAACTATGGAGGAGGGGAGCTGATCTCTAGTCCAGGATATTTGTAGGTCTAAAAAATTTATTTTCCTATCTATAGATTTTTCTATTGTGAATTTTATGTCTGCATGAATGTCATTAACAAACTGTAATATGCTATTTGTTTATGTCCTTTGGTATAAGAGCAAAAATATCGTCAACATATCTGAACCACGTGATGAACTGAAATTTTGGAAAAATATGATGTTTCTAACAGTTTCATAAATATGTTACTGAAGACTGGAGAGAGGGAGGAACCCATGCACAAACCTGATATCTGTTTATAATATTTATCTTGAAAGTTAAAATATGAATGATCAATGGTAAGATTGATTAGTTGTTTGATGATGGTAAAAGGTTGTTGTAATATAATGTTGCTATGACTTATTGGGTGGGGAGAATTTTTAGCAAAGAATTGTTGGGATATTTTGAAAGGGGTTGGAGTTAATGGCTGTATAAGTGGTAGAATCATTGAGTAAGTTATAGGATTTGTTAAGGTAATCTATATTATTCATTAGAGCTATGTTGTTGCCTTTGTCGGGGCGTAAAATTGTTATTTTATTGTTTGATTACGTTTGGTTAAGCAATAAAGAACCTTGATGGGAATCAATTTACCAAAGTACCCGTAAATTTTGTCATTAACCTACTCGATCATCACTTAAGTCATAGCAACATTACATTACAACAACCTTTTACCATCATGAAACAACTAATCAATCTTACCATTGTTCATTCATATTTTAACTTTCAAGATGAATATTATAAACAGATATCAGGTTTGTGCATGGGATTCTCTCTCCCCAGTCTTCAGTAACATATTTATGGAACTGTTAGAAACATCATATTTTTCCAAAATTTCCGTCCAACACGTGGTTCAGATACGTTAATGATATTTTCGCTCCTATACCAAAGGACATATAAACAAATAACATATTACAGTTTATTAATAACATTCATGCATACATAAAATTCACAATAGAAAAAGCTATAGATAGGAAAATAAATTTTTTAGACATACAAATATCCAGGACTAGAGATCACCTCCCCTCTTCAACATTTACCATAAACCTACCTCAAACCCTTCATATATTCATTGGTTTTACACACATGACAATTCCACTAAATTAGCCGTCTTAAGGAATCTCTGTCTCGGCGCCTTTAAACCATGTAGCCCTCAGTTTCTACAATCAGAAATCATAACGCTTAAAAACATATTATTTAAGTTAAACTATCCCCAATGTATCATCAGCAACTCTCTCCGTAAAGCAAACAAAAGTATCTACATACAAATACTATTGATAACTCTTTTTCCAACATTTTACCCATCCCAACATAAAAAAAAAATATCATACGAAAATATATTCCAAATAATATCCCAACAGCTAAATCCAATAATATATCCTTAAAACTTACACTAAAATCCAGCAACAATAACCAAAGAAAAAACTCATGCTTCTACACAATCAATTGCAACACCTGCCCAAAAAATATAAATTGGAGAAAACCAAGAATTTAACAGTAAAGAGATTTAATCATATAAACTATGCACATACATCAACAGATAAGCATCTCACGCGACTAGTAAAACATCGCCAAACAACGATTCATAGCATTAAACGTTAACTAAATTCCAGTATCAAGTGAATATACAAACAAAAACAACAATCGAATAATAGAAATCTTCGATTATTAAAAATACCAATAATTTAAATCTCCAACAGGGAAGACAGTACTAAAGATGATGTAACCAGCTCATACTTAAAGCAACCTCGTCTACTCTCGGTAAATTACTCAAAAGATACCTCTTCTTACAAAGCCACGAAATATGACGAATGTATCTAGTTTAAGATGTTAAAATTTAAGGAAACACTGTAATTATATATTTCAGTCCCGAAGAAGTGCATCGGCCAATGAGCCGAAAGCTTGATCATTGTTATATTCAGCTTTATCATTGAATTATTTATATTGTAATAAAAAATTATGTGTCAGTGTATTTTAATAATTAAATTATTAAAAATTAGTTTTTAATATATATACTATATTATATATATTATATACTATAATATATATATATTATATTTATTATTATTATATAGTATATATATATTATATATCTCTTATATATTATATATATTATACTTATACTTCAAGGGGAAAGCAACTTCTAGTAACATCCCAAAACTACGTGCAGTTTAGTATTTTCGGCACTTTATGTCTATATATATATATATTATATAATATATATAGTATATATACTATATACTAAGGAATAGATGTATTATATATTGTACTTATATATATTTTATTGTGTAATATATAATATATATTATAATACTATATATACATATAATACAATATAATATATATATACTATATTATATATATATTATATTTATACATATATATACTATATATATACTATATATAACCTATATATTGTAAACTAATAATATTCTATTCATATCATATCCACGCTATACTTATAGCTACTATTACTTATACTTATATATAAATATATTCATATATATAATATATATATACTATATATAAATAATATATATTATTATTATTATACTATATATACTATATATTAAAATTTATATATATAATACTTTTATATATATATCTATAGTATAATAATATACTTAGATATATAATATTTATTTATATATATATATAACTATATTAATACTTATATATATAACTTAATATATATCACTTAAATATTATATATATAATATAACATATAATATAATGTGGTGTGTATGTTATAGATATATATATTATATTATAGTGTATATATATATATATATATATAAGTATGAGAGAGATCAAGTATAATATTATTTATATATATTAATATATTATATTATATTAAATAAAGTCATATATTTATATATATATATATAATATATATATATATACTATATGCAACTATATATATATAGATATAATATATATATACTTAATATATATATATACATATCTAGCTATATACTCTATAGTAGATAGTATATTATTAGTAATATAGCTTTATTCCTCTCTACATAATATATATATATATATATATATATTATATTAATAATGTATATATAATAATAATATACTATACTATATATATATATATGACATATATTATATCTCTCTTTATTATATATAATATTATATATATATTTTATATAATATATATATAGTTTATATATATATTATTTGAGTATATATATATAGTATGTATAGTATGTATTATGTACTGTAAAAAATAAGAGGGTATATTATATATATATATATATAGATCATATATTATTTTGACTATATACTATATAGGCTAATATATAGATTAGTATATAATATTTACCTGTAATATACTACTATAAACCCCTCCTATATAAATATATATATAGTATATATATATATATATATAGTTATAATATATAGTACATATATATATATACTATATATTATATATATTATTATATAGTATATATAACCTTATTTAGTATTTGTAATACCTATACTAGTATAGTATTACTAATATATATAGTATATATATATATATATATTATTATATAATATATATATATATATATATATATATATATATATATTTATATATATATATTTCCCATCATCATCACCCAATATCTTTTTTCCCCAAGACTGTGGGTAAGGTGCGTAGCATGTTTCAAAACAGAAAATAGAGAGAAGACACTATGACGCGCATTCGAAAAGAAAGCAAGCCTTTGATAACCTATTCAGTGGTTCGGTCCGCCAGCATGCTAACCATTTAGCTTGCTTCACGCTGAGGATTGTTCTCACTCAGAACCTCCATAACCTCTACGCTCTTATCTTCGTTTTCTTTCCAATACCTTTCCTTTCACACACCCATGTACAAATCTCCTATCAATCCTCTAAACTCTCATCAGATTCCCCACACCAAAACACAATATCCTTTATTATAATAGAAGGCACCCCCCAACTCTCTTTGTTCTCACCATCTAACACAATCCCTGCCACCCTCACCTCCGTAATTCATTTCATAACCCCCACTTCCATAATAATCTAAATTGTCATAACATCAAACACGTCCGCCCCACGTGGCGAATATGCTTAAACAATCTTGGAATCAGCTTCTATTTTTGTACTGAGTGCACGTCCCTCCGACTCCTTTTCATCATCATCCGTCATACATATTACTTCTTGAGAGTCGATCATTCGCTCAGATAAGAACCCTATCCCTCATAAATAACCCTAACGCATTTATTAATAAGTGCCACCCCTGCCACTCAGACTTTGCTCCATTCAGAGTCCTTAACAGTAAGTCGCCCTGAGTCTTAATACGTAAAACCGCTATTACAATTTATCTTGTTCTACTATCCTTTTCTCAATCATTTGTTATAATGTAAAGCTTTGATCTAGAAACCATCATCCTCTATCATATTATAAAAGCACCTTGTTTTTAACCAATCAGGATCGCTCCTATCACTCACTCGGAGACACTCTTCCGGACCAAAATACCAGGCAGAACCCTTTCATACAAACACTTCAAATAAATACTGATTCCCCTATATTCCTTCCAGTTTACCTTGATCCCCTTACCCTTTCTAGTATATGTTAATATTTCTTCCTCTCCACTCCCTAGAAACCATACCCCCTCCACCAAGCCCGCCCTTTGCTATATTATATATATATATATTATTATTATATTATATATTATATAGTTATATTTATTATATAATTCATATTATATATATATATATATAATACTAATATTAAAATATAGTATATATAGGTTATATATAATTATATATAATATATACTATATATTCACTATATATATATATATATATTATATATATATATATAATATATTATATATATAATATATATATATATATATATTACTTTATAATAATATATAAATAATTATTATCTTATATATATAATGATTATATATAGTAGAGGTACCTATTATACGTAACCTAGTATTAATATATATGCATATAGTATACCGTATATAACTCCATATCGTATACGTATCTACTATAATATATACCTGTGGATTATATACATACCCTAGTATATATTTTCTTATTATACTTATATATTAATATATACATAGATCTATATATATATATATATTATATGATAGTGATACCCTATAAGTATACGTATCATATATTATATATATATATATACTATATATTCTATAATAACTATAGTACCTATATATAATATAATTATCATAGTATAAATTATATAATGTTATATTAATATATATAGTATCTATATATATATAGATACTGTACTGTGATACTAAATACTAATATATTATTAATATATCATATTATACTATAATATAACAAATTCATAATTTATATATAGTCAATATACTTATTCAAGATATATATAGTATATATATATAAATATATATATATATTAGTATATATTTATTTTTTTACATTTTAATTTTATATTTTCCTCGTACAATATTATTTATATTTTATGTACTTATATTATGTGTCTATCGGCTCGAACCCCCTAATTTTTTTATTAATTAAAATTGTATTAAAGTAATATATTATTATATTATACTACTAATATATAAAAAATATATTATATATATTCATATATACTACAGATATATTATGATCTGATACTTAGCTACTTTACGATGACCGCACACACGCAAGCTTCTTACTTCTGAATTTCTCATCATTTATAGAGTAAAAGCAGGTAATAAAACACCATATTAACGCTAAATATATTCCTTAATCACCTCCTATATATTTGATACCGCGGCTCATTACGCATTACGAGCTACTTATCCCACTATCCGTATATCGCTCATCTATCCGATCGTAGATCAAGCTATTATACGTCATTAATCCTTTAATACCGTTACTATATATAGTATAACAATATAATATATATATATATATATATACTATATATAAAAATATACTATATAATTATATTATAATATATTATTATATAATATAACTTATTATATATATTATTCATCATATGAACATAAATCCAAAACATATTGGTAATTTTATATATATATATTATACTCATTATATATATTATATATATATGATCACATTATACTGTATTAAATATATATGCTATATATATATATATATTATTAATAATATATATACTATATTATATTATAAATATATATAATTGCTAATATTATACTATATACTATATATTATATAGTATATACTATATATATATACATATATATACTATATATAATATCTACTTATATATATATATATATATAATATACTACATATTACTAATCTATAATATATATATTATATATATATATATATATAATTATATTACTATATATATTTATACTATATATAGGTTATATATATATATATATATATATATATATATATATATATATATTAATATAATTACTGTATGGTATATATATATATTATAATATTATATATATATATTATATATAATAAATATTATATATATATATATATATATACTATAGTATATGATTATTATATATATAATATATATTTATTTAATATTTATATATA
>JABUQX010059499.1:0-15000 GCA_015478945.1 Trachelipus rathkii | reverse complement strand
GTATATATATGTTCGGTGGAAATATATATAGTATTGTAGTCTTAGAGGCTATTGATATAGGATACATTTTGCTATTATAGTATATTTTTGACAAACATATATCTATATTTACGTGTATATTTATATATATATATATGTTATATATGTATATATATATGTAGTTAATATATATATATATATAAAGTATATATATATAATAGGTAAGTATAATATGTATATAGATATATATATATTATTATATATATATTATAATATATATTCATGGATATATAGGACTTTAGTTTATTATATTGTGTCTTATATAGTGCTGCAAAACGTGTATATATATTGATTCGTATGTAGGAGGGAATCCAGTTATTTATGTGTATATACATATTTCAGTTGATATATATAATCGTATTCAAATTGTTTAAGAGAAAGCAGTACACATTTTCTTTTTTTTTATAAAATATATAATGTTTGATTAGCGGTTGTCAGTGATTCGGTTTTATGTGTCAATATATATCTTCAAAGTATTTTAATTGCGTTAATATATTTAAGTCATTAGAAGTTAAATGCTACAAAGCACTGATAGAGGTATTCTTAGTTAATATTATTATGATAACCAAATACTACGTGCAGAATATGGTTTCGTAGTATACAATGAAAAGAGATCGTCTGTTCCATTCTAGTTGACGACAGAGATCTTCGACAGCATGAATTGGTAGTGTTGTCATTTTGATATTATAGAATATGTACCTTACAGGCTATTGACCTAACCAAATAGAGATTGAAATACTATATAGGATTGCAGTGACGTTAGAACACCAGAGTATTTCATTGACAGTTCGTCTATGGGGGCCTGACATTGATAGTATAGTAATTCGTCAGGAGGTAAGTAGATAAAGTTGTTATTGATGCCTGACGGAAGAGTATATATGATAGGATTATATATATGTGGTGAGGGTTAGAGGGGAGTAGTTGGATAGTGTAGAGTTAGTTATATATAAGTATATATAATATATTATAGGTATATGAGTATAGTGTATTATTAGTATTATATATATATATATATATGTATATAGAGATAATAATATTATATAGTAGTAGTTATATATGAATATATGTAAGTATATATAAATATATATATATATTATATATATTATAGTTATATAGTATATATATATACTATATATATATTATATATAAATATATATATATTATAATAAGATTATATATATTATTATAATATATATAGTATATATAATATTATGATAATATATATATATATATAATATATACAACTTTGTACATCAGGATTACCAACACAAGGGTTTATTTTCTTTCCGCTTTACCAATCATTCTCTATCCTCAACTGCTGAATATTCATCTATACGTAGCCATAGCCACGAAAAGATCATCCCATCATGACAGACGTACTCTCGATTCTGGCATGGCCGTCACTGATACTTCGCGACAGGAAATCATTGGAAGATCTCTAAATTCATGAATGTGTCTGAACTCAATCTGCTGGAGGTTATGTCTTCAATCAAACTTATTTATTTTAATTGGGTTATATATCTTCATATATATGTCTTTTATAATTTTCTTTTATAATACTGCTTATTAAATACTGTTTTAAGTTTAAATACATATATTATTCATCTTTATTTATTAATTTTGGTATAAATATGTTCGAATGAAAACGCCGGTGGTCGACTGAGTGAATATATGGTATCGAGATTGACCACGCTCACGAACTCGGGTTTCCCATCGTTTCTAATAATTTTTAGTTTTCTATATATTTTATATATTTTATTATAAATCGTAAATATTATAGACATTGTTCATTTATAATTTATTATTTTTACTTATAGCTGATGATGCGCTTAGCTATAGCGCGAAACGTCCTTAATATACTATGGCACTCTTCTCCTATCATTGGTGTTTGTCTTCCTTTACATTCTTATATATATATAATATATATATATATATAATATATATATATATTATATATATAATATATATATATATATATATATATATTATATATATATATATAATAATATTATATATTATATATATATATAAGTAGATATATATATATATTTAATATCTGCAATAAAAACATGAACGTCATAAGTCTGTCAGCCCCAAATCGATGTTATAATTATTCTTGCCATAAATGTCTATGAGTTCTCCATATTGCAGCTCTTACCGGCCCCTATGGTGGCACACTCCCTATCCTTTCCGTAGCTTGATCAAGTTCAAACAGCTGGCCGTAACTAGCGAAAAAGAACCATTATTATTTCTATCTAAAATATAATAGCTTATGTTTAGGTTATCTCGTTTGGCAGTTCGTGGCCAATTCTTTCGGATTGACACGGACGTAACTTATAGATTAGTGACCAACTATGGAATTAACAAGTAACATCTTTAATACTAAGAACTCTTGCGCCCTTTCAAAAGAATGATAAACCTGTATTGTCCCTAATAATTTATAATGCACAACTGTACATTGTCTTTGAGTTTCTACTTCCTTATTGGCGTAGGTCATATACTTGATATTAGTGTGTTTCCATCATGCGTTGAATGTATAAATTAAGATGTTGGAGAGACTCAACCTCAGTCGCTTTCCCATGTGGTGTTCGGATTTGAGGAAATGACTTCGACTCCAGTTGGGGTGAGTGGACTGACTCGCCGCTAGGCTCACTCCATGTCACCTGGTCTGAGCATGTATCGTCATAATCTCATTATTCCATATCCGCCATCATGATCAACATTCCTATTCATTAATATAATTATTCCCGAAAATCAATCATTTCTACTACATCTATAATTACTATCATAATTACCATTTCTATCATATCTATAATTATTATTATTATAATTAATATTCAATTATATTTATAATTATTATTATAATTAATATTTCTATTACAATTATAATTATTATTATAATTAATATTTCCATTATATTCATAAACACCATTATTATTATTAAAACTACATCTAATATCATGCACATTTCTAAACCCGTTTTCATAATACCTCCCTTGTTGATGACCAGTATTTCCTTCACCCCCCTAAAATATTTATAAAGGCCTTGATAGGCAGGCTGTCTAAAATTCCTACAATTATGATTATTATAACCATTATTATCCATAATCACAGTTAAAATTATTCCTCTCAGTAAACTAGTTATATAATCATGATTAATAAATATTTGCACGTTATAATTTTTATTCAAAACTACCTTACTCCAGTTCTTCACTGGCCAGCTGGGAGAGTCAGCAACCGACCTGACCGTTTCCCTGATTCGAAGAGTTAGGAGTGGCCCTCTGCGTTGTTGGAGTTCGGGGATTTTAGGGGATTAAGGATTACATTGCACAGTGCTAAACTTCACATTTGAAAGCCCGATGGAAGAACCTCTTGTGAAAATAACAAAGTAACTTTGCATAGGCTTCTGCCGCGGGGTTGCCATATCTCGGACGATTGAGGCTCTTTCTTCTTGAATCTTGATCATTGTTTGTGGCAGGAGAGGCTCTCGAGGTTTGGCACATTATTTTAGCCAAGTCTGTGACCCTTTTATCGAGCGTGCGCATTTCTTCCTCAGCCTTTCCTGAGTGATTATCAAGCGATAAATCTCTCTCCTGTGCGGCGGACTCTCTCGCTGGCTTGGCGGGCCTCTCTTCCACGGGTTAGATGGCATTTAAGACGCTCCATCTGTCTCACCCCCTATTGGGGAACTGGCTGGTTCCATATAGATGGTAGAAGTTGTTATAGATGCTATCGGCTAGTTCCACCAACTCTTCGAAATCTTGGCTTTTTTTGGCTGTCATGAGTGAAATTTGTAGTTGTTCAGGTAATTGCAATAGGAAGAGTTCTCTTACAAATTTGGATTTGCAGTCTGTTAGTAAGTCGTAACTGGAAATGCCCAACATGCTCATCACCCTTTCGATGTAATCAGAAGAGAGCTGATCCCTCCTCATTCTTGTTCGAAATACTTCTTCAATTTGCATTCTTAAGGAGGAGGCATAAAATTTCTCTATTACTTTCACGAGATTTGTGTAACAGTTGTCTTGTAAGGGGAGTTTCAAGGTATTTGTGATCTTACTGAATAGTATTTACTCTTTCTCGAGGATCAATTACCCCATTGAGATTGAAAATTGTTGTTGTCTGCCATGCTCGGAGAAGGGTGGGATGGCGTGAAGGGGAAGACTTTTCTTATTTTTCCTCCTTCCTAATAGGGTGGGGAGAGGTGATTTCTCGACCGTTTTGTTATTCTCGGTACCTCCCGAAACTCTCTTTGGATTCAGTTTCGTATTGAGAGGAGTCTTCTCCCTCCTCCATTCCCTCATTTGGCCAAGTTTCTTCCTGAGGAGGTTGGTTAGATCTTAAGATTCTACCTTGAGTGGCAAGAGTCGCGTAGGCCTTCTTTTTTCGAAAGATTGTTGATCTTCTTTTGGGACTATTCATCCCCCAACGGTTTTTTATCTCCTTTTTTTTAAACCTTGATTAGTAGTATTCTTTGTTAATTGTTTAGGAGGGAAATGTGCTTTATTAGCGATTCTTTGCTGTTCTTTACTCTCTACAAGGAATAATTTCTTCCTGGGGCGTTTCGTTAATCTTCTTTTCATGTTGAATGTTGGAAAGTTACACTTTTGCGATGTTTTTCGACTTTTTAATAGGCACTGTTTATTAAGTTATCACTGTTCTTACATTCTATCTTATTTTTGATTGGGTTATGTTAATTGATTTTGTTAGTTAGTTATAATATTTGTATTTGTTTTCACTTTTATATTTTATATGTTAGAATGATTGTTTGAGTCGCTCTTATGGCTACCAGTCTTATCCCACCAAAGAGAGAGCGTGTAGAGATAAAGAAACGAAGAAAATGATTTATTAAATTATGAAAATTGAACATCATTAATTAGTGTTATAAATAATATATTAATACGCATAAATTATATATTATATTCATTATGATTGTATAACTATAAGGTTAATAATTATTTCTAACAGTGTCATATTTAGAATTTTATTATGATACGAACAAGTGAAACCAGATAACACGGGATAAATTCGCAATCAAACTCCTAATAAGATTGAAGTGACTTAGACTAGAGCTTTTCTTGCCAGAGCTCATAAACTTATGGTTATACCTCGCTTTCTTCGGTGTATCCCAAAGCGGTTTGTTCAAATTGGTTGTAATTCAGTAATGATTCTGCATCCAAGTAATATCTGAATTACAGTTAAAGAGTGTATAAAATTAGAATTACGCCCAAGTCATGAGAAAATCATACTACTGGAAATGAAAATTAGTCAATTACACAGTAAAAACTTAGTGTCTTCGAGCTCAATATAAAATTTATTGCCGGCTGTAAGGGAGGTCCTTCTGTCGCCAAGATTTCTCTTATAATACTAGGCACTCTTTGTTGGGCTTTCTTTTGTCGGATTATCCCTAAAAAATTAAAAGTTAACACTAAATAAAATCATTAAAATCTTCCACTAAAAAAATGACTTAGAGTGGGTCTCTGCGTACCAGAATTCTTGTTCTGAGGGAATCGCATTAGCGATGACTGTTGAACAGGTGTGCATAATTATAGTGAGAATCGGGATTTCGATCATTATGTGAATATTTATTATATATATACTAGAGATATATATAATATATATATATATATATATATATATAAATATATATATATTATATATATTATATATATTATATATATATATAAATATAATATATATATTGTTGGTTCTCGATATTCGCGAGTTTTAAACGGTTTCGATTATTGACGAAGTTTTGGTAAATATTAAAATAATACCTAAGATATATTTTATACATTCATTTTTATTCTATTTTACCTTTTCATATACTTAGCTTAGTGATAGCAAAAATAGCAATGGGTGCGTTGTCTTAGGGTGTTTGTACACAGTTTCCAAAATTGGTGTTTGCTAACTAAGATTATTCGTACATACCTCTCTCTCATGATATTAGCAATTTTTTCGGTATGCAAAGTGAACTACGGATTTGGACTTCTAGCATGATAGTAGAGCTGTATAAGTTACTTAAATTTACTACGTTGACTGCTTTGCTACTCTCGTTGCGTACTTCAAAGAATTGATCGAAGTTAAGTATACGATACTGAAAACAAACATCGGATATCGAAATAAAATTGTATCATGCAAGGTTCTACAGAACATAAATGCTATCGAACCCCATAAACTATATAGAAGAGAATAATTAAAATTGATCATACTTGGGCTATTTCAAGCGGCAAGCATTCGTATGTTAAACTGGATGAAGATAACTTCCTCTCACATCCACCTTATCCGAGAGATAATGATCGCGTGAGTGAATATTAATATTCTAAATCAGAATGCTTACACATATGGTATATATACCGATCGTAAATAAGCTAATGTCGATTATAACTCCTATTAAGATATCTTTAGCATTGTATTGTCAAAGTGTAAGGATAGTTAAGAAGTCTTCCATAATGCAAGTTGCGGAATAAATTTAAAGGTATTAAATCTAATCAAAGAAAATTAACTGCGCGTTAAGCAATGTTGCTTTAAAACTATACTAAATTGTGAGTACTAAAAGGACAAATAAAATGAAAGATGTATAAGGTTACCTGGATAGTTTCTTCGACCCCGTGAGTAAATTGCGTGAAGAATTTAAAATTGATTTATACTATTGGTGGATGATTAAATATGAGTATACTACTTTATTAATTATAAGTTTGCTGATGAATTTAACTCAGTATTATTCAACTCATGATATGGCGCTATAAATGGAAAGTCGAGATATATCCGAAGATATTCTTACGGTGAGAAAAAATTTAATGGAATGAAGACTTTGAAATGCTAATCAAATATAATACAAACTTAGTATGTGGTATCTATGGTAACTCACGGAAGACAATAATATTAAGAATATAGTCACTAAATAATGCTACTATCTGAGAAATCTAACATGCCAGATGTTAAAAAATTGTTAACTTTTAAATTGGCATTAATAGCATGAAAATGTTAGTAACTAAATTATGTCAAGATACTCAAACCTGAATGAATATAAGATAAGTCTCAATATCCACGTATGGTTTTATCTAGCGAGCACCGATGAAAATGTTTCATCCGCTGAAATTGGTGAATTAGAAATAGCGAATCACCTCTCTCTTTTCTATCGAATATTAGGCTTGGGTAGACTTAATTAAAATCGCTCACCAAAATCCATTGTCTTCGAATGCCGATAAAAGAAATGTTTTTTGATGAAACAACTAATTTATACCTAAATGAATCAATATTTAGCGGTTTTGAAGAATATTTCTCTATAAAAATATACAAAAGATTATAAATCACTCTCTCTCACTCTCTCTCATCTTTAAATAGGAGAGCGACTGAGCCTTCGTACGCGCGGAAGTTATCGCGACAAGGCTCAAAAGCATTCAGAAGATTAATTTTCTGGCGTTTTAACTTTTAATATTCCCGGATGATTACATAATATTTGGCTCAACTATCAAGGTTATTTGTGGAGTGGAGTGGGTTAAATGTATTCTATGAATGGAAGTGTTTTCTAATTCTCCTATTATTTTGAGTGTCAGTGCAAAATAAATTGTTCACTTAGACACTTATTACAAGACTTTTTTATTTTATAAAAGTTTTTTCTCCCATTGCATTGAAAGAATAGTACTTCCAAATAATGTTTCTTTGAAGGATAAAAAGTATATGTCTCAATTCACGTGTAGTATCTCAGGCTACATCATCACACATACAGCCATTTAATTTACAACTCATTCTCCTGTGAAGATTTAATATGCAGATTGTTACCTATAATTTCTCCAAGAAAAGAGAAATCTAGTTCTTTCTTTTATTATTCACTCACTACTTCAATTTATCACAAGAAAGTATGTTTCCTGTGTGTGATCTAATGTTCCAAGAAGAAAATGTTAGTGCTCTGAAAAACGCAAATAAACATTGAAATATTATCTCAGTTTGTCGACGGCAAAAAATGAGTTACCAATTTCTAAATTAACTTTAATTTATCTTGAGAAAAATTATTAATAAACTTAAGGTAATTAGTTTAATCTATTTAATGTATTTCCGTAAATAATCTAATAATATAAATAAATATTATCTATTATTAGTTTATAATCAGAATGAATTTTATACCCATTTGATCCTCGCTAAAATACTGAGAAAATTTATCAGCTGAAGAAATTGCAACCATTTAAAAATTTTAAGTGATGAATAAGCAATAATTGCATAAAGTGGAGATAAGGTTATACATTTTCTAAAAATATATAATTATATGTATTAGACAATAGTTTCAATACTAAATATATATGTGATATGTATGATTATATACACCCTAAAAAAGATCATATAGTAGTGAGTAGTTTTTGTCTTTCTCATATAGATTTTAATGAGATTATACATGAGTGATTACACGTGCTCCATGATTTATACTCCACTATATCCTCCTCATAATCGTACCTGTCCATCGATACGCTATCTCACCTTTTTATATCATCTCGCCGTTTATTGCACACTTCTCTGCACAACATTTGTCACACCTCTATATAATATCTATATATATTCCACTTGTAGTTAGTCAGTGTGGTGTCATATCTAATTTAGTACTTCATGCTCATCCCTCTCGATAAATAGGGATTATGAGTGCTAGCATCCGAGTGTGAGTGGGTCACTCCTCTAAACAGATCATAAATCACTGACATCCCGCGGTATCAGACCAGACCGTCAGTGTGTTCCCTCTCCGAATCTTCTCAGCGTGTGCATTTGAATGTACCGCTCATATATACCGTACGATCACATATAGTAAATCAGTTCCTTTAATGATTTGTAGGCACCACTATAAGTAGCGTACGAGTCTCTCATTCTTAATTATTACTAAAGCTAAAATATTTGTATATGGATACTATAGTATTTTAAATTATAATAAAAAAATTATTAGCTTTATAGATGGATTCAAGATACCACTTGGACGCGGCATTGTAGCCAAGTAATTAACCGGATGTAATTTAGAAGCTGTAGTTTACTATCGAAACGGATATAAATAGAACAGATTTATCTTTCCGAGATGCCTTTCTTGTGTCTCTGGTAAAGGTGAGATTTCATGACTAGAATTATGTAAGAGTACCTCAAAATATTCTCGACATCCAATAGATATGACTTGGATTTCTTTCGATCTTAAACTTAACATTTGTGACAGCTGTTGTCGATTGTTTTTGTCCTGCGCGGAGCTGTGAATCGACTATTTAAATCTCAAAACTTTCTGTTGATTTATTGCAATTTATTTTGCAACAACAGTTTTGTAATTGGAACCTCGATTTCTGGAGAATCGTTTAGCTTTTCTATAACATTGGTTGGTTGCTCTCCTGCCGAATCACTTCCTTATAATAAGCGAGTCATAGCACCGCTTAAGGCCATGATTAGGCCCCGAAAGCCAGGGTCCATTACCAGCCCCTTGCTATCGACATTCTAAAATATAATCCTGGAGTTAACTAAGTTGGTTACATGAAGTCTCAAACTGCCGATTCGTATATCTCATACAAAGATTTATCGAATAACATTGATTCCGATATGCCCTAATCTATATAATACTAGAGGTAAAAGCAGGATTACTTGTAACTAAACTTGATGGTAGAGCTTCTCTTTACTTGGACATGACTCACGCGAACGTGCTTTGTTTATCCTGGCGAATAGATTCTTGTGAGTTGCTTGCGCCGCAAGACCGTTAGAATATTTTTCTTTTGTTACTTGGTATTCTCTTTGCTCATGTGTGTTGCAATAGAGGCATAGTATTTGAGTGTCCACCAACATCATTACGGGCCGGGCTTCGTGTTGTCTGAATTAGGTTTTTTTTTCTATAACATTGGTTTTAGCCTTTTAATCCCTTTCCCAGAAATTCCAAGCATGTATGCTCTATGTTTAGCCCCTAGGCAGACGTAATTCCAAAACCGGAGCTCTTCCGTGTCAATTTAAATAATACTGATGTTATCCAAAAAACAGCATGATGGTTCGTGAGAATTCCCGCACAGATATATATAAGAAAATGTTCTTCGATCGATGCCAATCTTTTCTGGCAGGTGGCAAATCGGACAAGGGATAGACTGAACCATTTATCGTGTTGTACTTATTATGTTACGCGTCCTGATTGTCCGGAATAGGCTTCGCCGATATTAGAACCTGTGCGTGCGATTAGATAATAATAATTTTTAGGTATTTCGTTGCCTGGTATTATTGTAGGTAGAATCTGCCACCGAGCCAGCATCCTGATATTGCGGTCTCCATTTTTCGGCATATTGCCTTAACTTTGTGTGTGCTTGCTTTTGTGTATACCACCCAGAGAGCACCACAGTGCCTTAGTGAAATTAGACCTATTGTGTAGCGCGAACAGCACGATGAGTTATCCGAAGCGGACCATCCTCCTTGAATACTCTCGGTATATTAAAATTTAAAATATAACCGAGTTTCAATGTCAGGATGTATCGTTCTATTCGGTTAGCAAGTAAATTCCCGCAGAAAACTGTTCGATATGCCTTCTTTTATCCCTGGCAATAAGGGCGGTAGTGTGGACTAGTGGGCGTTAGGCTGCCTGACAAATGTCTGAGATGCGACGCTGTTGGTCCTCGAATTGAGAATTACTGAGTCCCTGGTCTGGCGAGTAGAGATTTTTATCAGTCGTCTTTATTGATGACAGTATATGTGTGTGCATCAAGCGATGTTGCTGCCCATTTCCCTATGGGCGGAAACTATCAGTTAGACATATAATGAGTTAAGGATTACTCACAACTGTACCACCCAGAACACCACCTAGACAGAATGCCATGTAACCCAGCAGCTACTGTTCAACCCCCTGCTGATAGTACGTATAATTAGAATAGATACGTGAGTAGCTAAGCTTTCAAAAGCAACGCTGGCCGTACGTGACATCAAAGAAAAGCAGGGGATTATAGAAATAGACCTGTTTAACCATAGCATGCCTTCTTCTTATCGTGCGGAAGAGGTGGAGGATAACGGAACTAGTTGGAAGATGCTTTCCCGATACAATTTGGTCTGACGGCCAGACTCTTGTGCTTAGACGCATGGTTGCGAATCCTGCGCGCGAGTGAGAGATATAAATGTATCGTTATGTAAACGATATTATTGCAAATTTTGGTTTTGTACGCAAACAAGCATTGTTGCGCGTAGCATAATAATCGGACGACAGTTTCTTGGAGCTGAAATTGGTTTTGTTTGTTACTGTAAAACCCGAGGAACAGACACCCAAAGTGCAGGAATGCCAGGGTGTAGACATATACCTCGCTGTCTGATTTAAATGAGAGTATCGAGTTGAATAATGCAGTGAATATTCGAAGCATTAGATTAAAATCTGTTCCGAGAATGCCTTCTTAATTCTCTGTGAAGGACGGAGATATTAAATTATTAGATATGGTAAAATTTCATTAATGTGATATTATAAGAAAAAAATTAGCGTAGGGTTAAATTAAACAATCCAATGAAAGAAAATCAATATAAAACTATATTTCTAAAATTGGAATTGATTGCATTTGCGGGTCTTTCGCAAATGCTTATTAGACAGCCAGGTTTAGGGTGTGAAAATAAGGATGACGTATCCCTTGATATATGCTTATGTAATAAAGGGATTTGGAAGATGTGCTTTGTCACGTGGTATCGCCGCTTTGGTGAAGGGCTATGACCCGCTGATGATATCATGTATGACTGATTGAGAGATAATTTATTGCTTGATGTTTCTAATAAAGAATTTGTGTACCGCTTATCGTCATCGAATATGTTCTATTTAGAGACTAGGCATAGTATATCCCCTACTATATTTTAAATTGGATTACTTTTTTATATAATGAGTTTTACTTTATAATATATTACATTATTTGAAAATTTTTCACTTTGTCAATATATGAGAGTAGTATTTTTATATTATTAATATCGAATGTGCGCAAACTATATATATATATATATAATGTATTATAGTACTTCTTCATCTAAATATATACATCAATGATAATATATAGTTATAAGACTCTCTCACTCAGTGTAATAAGTAGCGAGATATAATAGGGTCATATAGTTTGCCTTATCTAATGTTAAATTATCTATTACATTTTATGTTACTAGTAAATATATATATATATATATATTATAGATATTATAGTAATTCCTATTACCAATCTTTAAAGCATGAGTACGATACTTAGTAAAATTGAAAAAAATGTCGCGTTCGTGGAGTTGAACCTCCCAGAGGTGTTCATATGCCTTTAATCTAATGGCATTGAATTTTATAATTATTATTTACATGTAGTGTCCTGTATCACACCTATAGTGAGATAAACTTTAATTTCTAACCTACCCCATTCATATGTAACTGCGCTTGCGAGCTTACTCACTAATATTATTAATTAATATAAGATATATTGTATTTAATATTATTGATATATCCCCTTATATATATATATTAATATACATCTCTCCCTATACACGCCATACGCTCACTCTAGTCCTTTAAATCGTGGCTCGCTCTCTACCAGAAGTCTTTACATATTGCTTGTAATAGCAGCTATTGCCTTCCGCGCATTCTTTTTTAAGCTCTGGTAATTATAATTATTTTTCATTAATAAAACACATATACATCCATCATCGAAAAACTGCGCAATCTCCCCTAGCCAGTGATCGCTCTCAGATCAGGTGCCGGGCTCATCGGTCACTCACTGCTCTCGTCTCTCTCGCGTTGGTACTCCTGGCACCGTTCGGCTCCGACTATGGTTTCTACCACTCATTTTTTAGAAATTGTAATCAGCACGTCTTACTCCCCGTTGTGACGATAATATGTATTTTCAAATTCATCAGAATATGACACTTTTCTCGACGAAAAATCTCTCATATCGGCTTCCTCTGAGCTCTCGGTATCTCGTGGCAAATCGACTAAGGAATCTTGCGACATAGTGTGGAAATTTACTTTTCCGCACGTGCTTCTGACAGAGATAGTATGGCATCATCCTCTACGTGTGTGAAACTTTGTGGGCTTATTTCTCCTCTCTAATCATTCGCTGTGGTCACCACATATTTTCTGTCTATACAATCATCAGATAATCTCTTCTAATACCTGAGGATGCTCCCACCTTAATAGACTCTCCTTCTACGTCCATGAGATATCACTCCTAAATCACGGATAAGAAAGCGCTACCTATGGCACTACTCTCTCCATCTGACATACGCATGTAACAAAATTACTAACTTTTTTGCCATCATCTCTTATATATTCTGTAAACCAGACTTTCCGCCTCTTACTTGCTCTAATGAACCTGTAGCTAATGTTCTTGTTCAAAAGGTTAATCTCTTTAACTTCCGTATTTATATAATTCAACTAAGACTGTTCTGTTAATCCCCTCCTCCTACTCTTTTTCCCATCAGGTACCCCATGTCTATACCAGAGATTAATTACAAATGATCGGGTACATGGAATTCTGACATTTATAAACATTTAATACAACGGCAGCTACTCGAAAGAACTCACCATTCACTTTTCACAGCCTTTCCAATGTTTTAGTAGCGCAAGGGATGTATCGTCTTTACTCTTTACACAAATTTTGATAGAATACTAACAAATAGCTATGTTTTAGGTAGTGTTTCCTACTTCCCACCCAGTTCTTCTCTTTGAAATTCTCTTCTTTCTTTTGTGTTTCTTGCTAAAATTAATCTTCCTCACTTTAAATCTTTTGTCTGAGCTCACATGAGTGATTTATGTGAAGAGTGAGCATGTGCAAGTTTCTACTTCCTTTTTATACCCCTCCTAGTAAAGTCTCTCCCTGTTAGTGGGAAAATAGATGAAAAAATAGCACAAGAGCACATCTCTCTCTCTCTCTCTCTCTCTCTCTCTCTCTCTCTCCTCTCTCTCCTCTCCCTCTCTCTCTCTCCTCTCTTCCCTCCTCTCTCTCTCTTCTCTCTCTCTCTGTCTCTCTCTCTCAAATACTTTTAATCACAGGAATTTTATAGCACTAAGGTTCAAACCATTACCAATATTAATTTGAACAATCTATGCGTTTTGAGGTTTAATTCATGGCTCATCATATGGAACCTAACTCCTGGTCGACAAAACCCCTAACATGCTTTCCAGCAGTTTAATAGGCCCATCAAACTCAAATGAGTTAAAGAGAGTAGTAAAATATCTCCTACTAATTTAGGACTCTTACATGAGTAGTGTTGAGCTCAATAAATAAGTGACCTTTTTTTTTAACAGGCTCAGGTTCCCATATCAGTAAATTCGAGTATGAATACCATGAAAATTATACTGAATAGTTATAGACCATCTTATAGCAGAGGATTTAAGGCCACGTGGAGTTCAGATGAGCCTCAGGGTAATTTTATTTAATAATTTAAGATTTGGCATATCTTGAGTATTTTTATTATTACTTTTTGGCGTTTATTTTTATATAATTTTTTTACGAAATTTTAATAGAGATTTTCAAATTATTCTTTAAATTTAAATTTCAATCTTGCTGGATACATTTAATTTATTAATCTGATTGTCATTTTTTCCTGATTAAAATATACAAATGCTATGATTTCTTAGCGGATTGTAAGAACCTTATCCTCTTTCACAGAATGTGGTGGTATTTTAGAAGGCACCTCTGGTTCTGTTCTTTCCCCTGGGTATGAATCAGGATCATATAATCACAGTATGTTCTGCGTTTGGACTTTATTGAATCCAAATCCAGCGAGAACATCCATGAATATTACTCTTCACCATTTACACTTGGAAGAAGGATGTTGGGACTTTATTGTACTTCAAGGGAGTAAGAGCTTTAAATCGAAATTTGATAACCTAAAAAAAAATTCTGCTCTTTGAAATTTTAGTCTTTACCGTATTTATTAAGGTCAGATAATTAATCTTAACTTTTAGTGCTTTTTTTGTTCATTGACAATTTCCTTAGGTTTGGGAAGCTATATACCTTAGCAAGTTTATATATT
>JABUQX010059498.1:25000-26345 GCA_015478945.1 Trachelipus rathkii | reverse complement strand
TCAGGTGTCCTATGCCTTTGCCTGTGATTACATTCGATCGGGTGCATGGGCTCCTGAAAACTACGAACGTTAGGAAGGCGGGTGGCCCGGATGGCATTAATCCCCGAGTTTTGAGGAAGTGCGGCTTCCGTGCTATCCGCCCTCGTTCACTATATTCTCTATGTCTCAATACTAGCACTTTCCCCAGTGTTGAAAGCCACGCTCATATCCAACTATTCCGAAAAAAGAAGCAGCTCTGAATGCCTTCTAACTATCGCCTATAGCTCTTACTTGTATTCTATCTAAGATCTTTGAAACTTCTTTCTCAACTCTCATTCTTAGATCATCTGGATCCCATTCACTTCTTTCTGATCGCCAGTACGGCTTTCGCGCTCGAGGTCTACTGCGATTATTTCCTTATCGTACTGATATTTATTAGTTTTCTGCCCGTGGAAATGACGGGGAGCTATGCGTGGTGAGCGCTGACATTTCCAAAGCATTTGACCGGGTTAATGGCCACGCGTCACTGCTCTCCAGGCTCCCCCTCCTTTGGGTTTCCTCCTTCTCTTTGCTTACTTATGATTCTAGTTTCTTTTCCAAAATCGCTCAAATATCGCTGTTGATGAGTGAGGGCGACTGTTCTTTCCTTTTTCTTGTCAATAGTGGTGTTCCTCAGGGTTCTGTTCTATCTCCTACTTTATTCCTACTTTTCATAATGATCTTCTCACCTGCACATCTTAACTCTATTCACTCATATGCCAAATGACCGACCCTCATTTCTTCCAACTCATTTTAATTCATGCTCCTTTTTTCACTTTAGAATTGCCTCCTCGTCTTAATCTCTTCCGATTCTATTCTCGCTGATCTGGATAGAATTTCCGGGGGTCGTCTCAACCTTGTTGAATTCAATTCTTAAAAACTCAACTTCTACAATCTCCATTTCTAAGACACCTTCCAACTTCCTATCTCTTCTCGACGGTTAATCTTTCGTCTCTCCGTTGGACGATATTAAACATCCTTGGTCTTAACAATAAACCAAAAAATGTCTTGGAAACCTCACATCACAATGGTTGCTTAGGCGGCCTCAAAGAAACTGGGAGTTCTTGTTAGACTGCGAGACTTTTTTTCCTCTTCTCAGTTGCTGCAACTATACAGGGGCCTCATCCGCCCTGTTGTATGGAGTACTGCTCTCATATCTGGGGACTCTGTTTCACCCGGCTTTTGGAAGGGTCGAGTCAAAGGCCAAAAGGCTGATAAACTGTTCTGTACTTCCAGTTCCCTTGACCCTCTATCTTTGCGGCGCGATGTTGGTGCTTGTATCTCTTTCTATTAGGTTACCGCAAGCGGCAGGTGCTCGAGGAGCTTA
>JABUQX010059498.1:0-17500 GCA_015478945.1 Trachelipus rathkii | reverse complement strand
TTTAAGTTTGCAGCAGTGTAGAGGATTGTGACAACGAGTGAGAAATATAGGCCTTCACTCTGAACCTGGAAGAGATTTGAACAAGAGGAGATTCATATCGAGCATTTGGTACTTCAGCAACGATATTTTTATATTCTCAGAAGAATATCTCGTTACCATGAGCCGTGAGTTCAATTTCGTAAATCCCGCTGTCAGAGATTTTGTCGTCTAGGAAGTTTGATGGATGAAGCGCTTATTCTTCAAGAAGATGTGAAAGACTTCCTACTCGGTTAATCAATTTCCAATTTGATTTTCGTCAGGATGGAACGAAGTCCTTCTCGAAATCTTTCGATCCCATTAGTAGAAATCCTGGTACCAATTTAGGACTAATCACGTAATGAGCAGATTGAGACAAACAAGGCATCAATATATAATGTGCGAGAAGCTTCGACACCAAGATTATTCAATTTAAATAGGAATTTGCAGATGCTGAATCCGGAATCGACCAGGGTGAACGATCAAAATATAGAATAGCAAAACTCTTTTCGCTCTTTAAAATTTTTTGGGGACAGGAAAAATATTTTTTTTCAATTTAATTTAAATATTTTTTTTCAATTATATTTAATATATTTTTTTTATTTTTATTAAAAATTTACTTTTAAATGTAAAAAATCTTAGCAGTAAATATCCCAAAATATTTTCTTTAATTAATCCAAACTTGAATTTTTTAATTAACTTAAGACTTAAAGAATGTTGGGATGGTGTAAATACCTCTTATTTAATTTTAAAATTAGGAAAGTGATAATCTTGATCAATACTTTGAAAACACATTATTATTATAATAAGAAATTAACTTTAAAGTAACTTTTTGAAATTAATTGAGAACCCAAATATTATATATAATATATATATTATATATATAGATATATATATATATATATTATAATATATATAATATATTATATATATATAATATATATAGATAATATATTATATATATATATAAAATCATGAGCACCCACCTTATTTCCCCAGACGGGGTAAGGTGCGTAAACATGCCACCGGAAACAGAAAAGTGGTAGAAGAATATGGACGCAAGGCGCAAAAGAAAGTCCAGCCTTACCGCCCACTTTATATCTTTATATAGAAATATGTTTGTATATATATATATATATATATTATATATATATATATATATATATTATATATATATATATATATAGTATATATTATAGATATAAAGAGAGAGGATGCGCTTCGAAATGACTGAGGTTACTTTCCCATTGGGCAATTTGGTACATTCCCATGTACCCCGGTGTCTATGCTTGCCCCTCTTGAGCTCAAATTCACTCTTCATTACACAGGAATAGACTCTCTGTAATCACAGCACAGGATATAAGACACTACTACTGTTAAACTGACAACACCTTTCTTCATCTTGTCCCAATGTGTGTGTGGGAGAAAGATTCTCACAGCTTTTATTCTGCGTACCGTAGGAGGTGGCTAAAAAGGGGACAGTAGAAGTTGGGTTGGGAACCAATACCACTTTTTATACCAAGGAAACGCTTATCCTTGTCTTGGTTGGTAATCGCGTAAGCGACTTTTATTTTCGGAGAAATTGTATGAATCGTCTGAGTATATGGAATGCTAGTGGAATAAACTAGAAGAGGAGAGAGATGATAGATGTATTTAGAAAGGGATAATATGAGTTGCTTTCTGTGAGTGAACGAAGATGAAAGGAGGTGGTAGAAGATGAGTTTTGTGTGTGGTGGCAGTGGAGAGGAATGAGAGGGGGAGAGATGGATTTGCAATTCTGATGAGTGACCTGTGGCACGGAGCTATGGTGGATTTTTTTGTGTCTAAGTACTAAATTTCTAATGTTAAAAATTAAGATCGAAAAGGTCAAGGTATGATGAGGTCTTAACATAAGGTATATCTATTAGGGTTATCTGAGAGAAAGCGTGACTTTCTGGTGATTAATATAATGAGGTTTTGGAAAGAGTGGTAGGACTTCTTCAGCATTGATTGTGTGGGCGACTTAAATGTTGGATAGCGTGTTCGAAAAAGTGATGATATAACTGGGTGCCTTTGGGGTTGCGAGAGAAAATGAGAATGATAGGAAAGTGATTGATTTTTGGGAGAAGAGAGGTATGTTTTTAAGTAATACATTCTTCTACTACAAGAGTATTCATAAGTATACGAGTTGGGGTAACGGTAGAGACGGTATCACAGTGAAAATTGTCATTGATTTTGTTCTGGTAAAGAAGCAGATGTTGAAGTTTGTGATGAAGGTTAAATCGGTGAGTGTGTTGGGGATGGGAATATCAAATCATTTTGTTGTTTTATGTAAGATGAAGTTAGTGGGGTTCATTGATGGCAGAGGAAAGGAAACTGGAAAAGAACATAGTTGATGAGAAATTAAGGCGGAAAAGTTAACGAACAAGGTTATAAAGAGAAATTAGTGGTGATAGCGCTTGCAAATAAAATCAATTTGAATGTTGAACATGAAACTGAAGGAAATCTTATTAAAATGAAGGAAAACTTTGTTAGTAGTGCTAGAGAAGTATGTGGATTTGCTAAAGTAGGAAGTAGGAATGTCAATAGTGGGTGGTGGACTGAATAGGTGATGCAATCGCTTAAAAGTTAAAAAGCGTGGTTGAATGTGCTAAAAGCCAATGATGAGTTCTCAAAAGAAAGGTGTATGGAAATATATAAGCAAGAAAAAAGGGAAAAAAATTGCAAACGCTAGGAGGAGAGAAGGTTAATGATGATTTACCAAGGGAATATAAGATCTTCTGGATGGAAGTACGAAAGCTCTAAGGAAAAAAGTATGGGGAATCTTCAGTGAATGAATAGAGATGGTACTTTCATACTGATAAAATGGATGTGAGGAGAGTGTGGAGGGATCACTTCTAAAATCTGCATAATGCTATTTAATTTACATATGGATGGGGTGATTAAAGAATGAGATGTAGGGGTGGATGGGGAAGGTGTTAGACTGATGGAAAATGGAAGATAGTGGAGGGTTCCCTGCTTATTGTAGCTGATGATTCGGTTTTGTGTTGCGAATCCGAAGAAAGTTTGAGAGGATTGGTAGAGGAGTTTGGCAGAGTACATAAAAGGAGGGGTTGTGTTGAAAGTAAATGTAGATAAGAGTATGGTGATGGCAGTAAGACAGCAGTATCCGAGGTGTGAAATCATAAATGGTGAGCAATTAGAACAAATATCAGAGTTTAAATATGTAGGCTATTTGTTGGATGAAAAGGAAGCGGATGATGCAGTGTAGTAGGAAAGTTGTGAATAGTAGTAAGATGGCTGGTGGAACTAAGTCTTCAGTGAGCTAGGGTTTTGCATAAGGGTATGTTGTTACCGTATGTTGCATAAAAGAATATAACCAAGGTTAAAAATCTAATGTTTTGAATCGGAGCTTGTTTTTTTTCTCTATTTTTTTTCTCTATTTTTTTCTGTTGTTCGAGTCGTTTTTCAAAAAACAATCTTTTTTTCTGTGAAAAGTGGAAACTGCTATATATTCTTAAAAAGCTAAGAATTATGTGATCATTTTTTTTCTGACATTTTTCATATTAAAGGTATCGGTATCAAGTTTCATAATAATGGTATCGGTATCTAGGTTTCATATTAAAGGTGTCGGTATCTAGGTTTCACCTTTAAAGGCTTTTTATTTAAACCAGTATTTATTGTTTAATATTAAAGTATCGGTATCTAGGTTTCTATTAAAGTATCGGGATCAAGGTTTATATTTAAGGGTTTTATATTTAAGACCTCTTAAGGTCATATATAAACGTAAGTTTATAGTTTATTTAACAAACTTCAACAACCTGCAAAATATCCTTCGCTTGCATAACGCAAAGTAATATAATTGAGACCGAGGTCTTTTTTCATATCTTCTTGTTCGAAGCAATTTTTAAGTAAATTCCAGCACTTCGAGCAGTTAAATATATGCAATTAAAAGGAACCTAAAAAAGTTAAAAGGGCAGGTTTTATGACTTTAAAATCTACTAAATATTTGTACGCCAGAGGTCGGGAATACTAATGCGAGACCCTGGTTGAAGGAATAAATTTTCTTTCAAGAAAAAGTTGTATTGTCTTTCGACTCGGTATTAGTCTTCATCAGTAAACAAAAATGGTAAGTTTACCTTCTGATAATCAGGTGTACAAATAAAACTTTTAACATGGTATAAATTAATTAAGACTAGTATTTGTATTACTCATACAGAATTGTGGAACAATTATTCTTCTTGATTGTGAAGACATCTATTAAGGTATCCTTATTTCCGGTTGATCCTGCCAAGATATACAAATCCTTCGGCTAATGAGTTTCAGCTGTTTTCTCAATTAAGTAATTGCAATTTTGCAATTTTACAATTTTACGAATTTAATAACTTTAAAATAATTTAGAATAAAACCATTTATTTAATTTTTATGTTTTGGACGTTACTTGATCTTTACAGTTGTTTACCGGTGTTAATGCATGGTAGTGAAACGTAAAAAGAATTGGAATAAGATGATATAGATGTAAGGTAATAATCTGCTCGGATGGATAATCATAAGGAGAGTTAGGTGTAAGAAGAATTGATGAAATGTGTTAATGAACGTATTTATGAAGTTGTGTGGTGAGAAGACTTAATTGAGAGAATAAACGAGAGTTTTGAGATGGTTTGGTAATAAGGAGAGATTTGATGATAGCGGTTGGTTAAAGTGGTAAGTGTGCTGGGAATCAACCAGCTGGAGAAACCGAAGGAAAAAAATGGTTTGAGCTAGTAAAGGAATGAGAGTTTGGCAGTGGCGAGAAAAAAAAATTATAATAGAAGTGAATAGCTGGGGTTTGTGAGGTAGTATTGTTGCTTGCCTAGCCCAAGGGTTGAACCCTATATAGACGTGATACCACAGCGAGGGTCAATCACAGTCTTATGAGGCAATTGGATGGATTTTATTTGATTGCGACGAGTCCCACTTAAGGGTATTGATGGAATGATAGCGAGAAGGTGGGATTCCTTTCGACTTACGTCATGCTCTTCTCTTAACTATCCTATTTCCGTGCATATTGGGCACCCTTCCCAATATCCGTGGGAAGTGAAAGAAGGATAATAATGAAAAAAAATTAACATTCATAAATATATATATATATATATATATATTATATATATTATATTATATATATATATATATATATATATATATATATATACATATATATATACATATATATAATATCATAATATTATATATGCTAAGGGTGACAGAGAGTGGTGAGATTAAACGTTAGCAAGCATAGACAAGTTCTTCTCGTTTTATATATATATATATAATTATAGTATATAATATTATATATATATATATATATTATATATATATATATATATATATTATATATATATATATATATATAATATAAATATATCATACTCGATATATATCGATATATCGAATATCAAAGCTCAGACGAAAGGTTCAATTTTGCTATTATATATAATTATACATATATATATATTTTAAATATATATATAATAGATATATATATCATATTATATAATATATATATATACATATTATATTATATATGATATTATATATATATATATATATATTCATATATATATATATATATATTACTAACCGATAAATCGATATGTTTTAACCGATAGTATCTAGAACAATTTTACACTTTTTAAAATGTCGATAATCGATATATCTATTTTTTTAAATACACAGACATCCCTAATAATTTTATACATAAAAGAATATACATTTTAATTTGAATTTAAAGTTTTATTGTCCGTAATAAATTAATAAAACTTTATAAGCTCAAAATATTTCCCATCTCTCCATACTTTTCTTAATAACCGAAATCCCCCCCCCCCCTCTTTCTTTCTTTGTAAATTTTACAGCATTTGCCAACCTATAAAAAGGATTTCCTAAATAAAGCCATCGGAATTGAAGATATTTGTCTCAGTATTTTTGTTTCTTCGCTCCAGGATAGCAAACTTTAATACTTAGAAGTGGAAATTTTTTTTTTTTTTAATATTTTGTGATTCAAATTAAAATATGGAGGAAGTAGTTAGCACAACTTCGCAAGAAACTAAGTAATATAGGTAAGTAGGATTCAATAAGACCATGTACACCTTTAGATGTAACTGAAAGAAAATCAATAATAAAAATAATAATTCCCAATATTATTATTATTATTAATTATTATTATTATTATTATTATTATTATTATTATTATTATTATTATTATTAATTATAATTATATTATTATTTATTATTATATATTATTATATTATTATTATTATTTTTATTTTTATTACTATTTTTCATTTTTTTTTATTTTTTAATTATATTTATTTTTATTTATTTTTCCTATTATTTTTCGAAATATCAGTATTATTATTATTAGAAGGAATAATGAAAACCCATGTTTGCATTACAATTTTCCAATGTTCTTTATTTCAATAATTTTCATTATATTCCTAACAATTATTATTACAACTATAATTTTTTATTCTTCAGAAAATGACCAATTTCGGTGGACTGGAGCCACAGATCGCATCCTCATCCTTAAATAAGCAAAGGGGTAAGATATATTGTGAGAGGACATCACATAAAAGCAAACCAACTGAAAAGGAGTTAACATGCGAAGCAGTTTTCAGTTTTAAAGATATCAGCATATTTCGGCAAGTTGTTATCATGTAAGTTGGAATACGAGTAAAGTCGTGCTATTGGAACCAGTTGTAAGTCCAAGTTGTTTACGATGTTAAAAGTGTCTCTTTGTTTGCTAAAAATTGAAGATCAGTAATATAAAATATTTAGTCTATCAAAACTGAAGCGGCGAAGGTGAATTTGCAAAGTTTACGCTCTCGTCAAGTTCCGTGTACGGGTAAGTCAATTATATTTGTGAATGATTTTAGTAGAAAGTTTTAGAAGCGCATGTGAAATAAACGAGTAACGCTAAAATTAAAAGTAAAGTAGCCGTTTTGACTTGAAGCAAGTAAAATTAGGTTATAGTTACGATAAAAAGATTTGCGATAAAAAATTTGAATAAAAGATTTCAGTGAGAGACGTTAAAAACATATATACTGTATAAAGTTAAACGAGACTGTAGTCGTGGCATGACATTGCTTTTATTTATTATTATGGCTATAATTTTTATGGTTATTACTATAATTACGATTATAATTATTATTGTTACTTATGATTCCGATTTTGAATGATTGTGATAAACTTGTGGTGTGAGTATTATTTTTTATTTAATTATAATTATTTTTTATTTTTTTTATTTTTTTATTTTGAATTTTTTATTATTATTATTTCTTTTTATTATATATTTTTAATTATTTTTATTTTTTTATTATTTTAATTTTATTATTTTTATTATTATATTATTATTTTTGAGTATTTTGGAACCCAATACCGATTGTGGCTGTTCCACTTATTGCTTAAAAACGGCGTGGGGAAATCAACCAGTGCTCAACATCAGCAGTCGAATAGAGTAGCAACCACGTCGTGGCTCCGCTGGAGTTGCCACCACAGAGACCATCATTTATTAGAAGCGGAGTTGGTGTGACGCTTTGAGAGTGGACGATCCTTTCTTATCGACATTCGGGAGCCTCAGAGGAGGAGCTGGGTGCTTCCACCTCCCGACGAACAGTCACACGAGGGTTGTAAATTTTTGAATAGTCTGCCGGGAGGTGTTGAGTGTGGACTCGATGTGCCAAGCATTAAGAAACGGTTAGATCGTTTATGGATGGGTTGGGTATCAATATAAGAGGATTGACGAGCCAAATGCGGGTTTTAGTTATGCAGTTATTGTTAGATGCATGTGGACCAAACTTAGTTATAATGCATGTGGATGGTTTGGGAATCATATTTATATATCATTAGTTTTGACTAAGCCAATTGGTGGATTTGTAGTTACAACAAATTGACAAGCCCTAGGGTGCTTTGTGGATTTGCATGAGCATGTTTGGGTAGTGGGTTGACTGGGCAGTCTCGATAGGCCCATGCGGCTTGGTCGGTCTAAGCTCTATTCTTATGTCCTACATGTGCTGTGTACTAGACAAAAGCATACTTGACTGTAGTAGGTGGCATTGCAAAAGGGGAGTAGTTTTACTATAATCAGGGTGTTCTTTATGTATATGCATTCTTTTGTGGAGCCGACCTGTAAATATAATCTATATTTAATTTATTACTGTATATTATATTGGTTATGCGATATTAATGTTACACACGGAGAAAATTGTACAATTAAATGTGATATTTATGATAAGTGTTCTTTCTAGCTTATCCTCGTAGTGTGGTCTCATCTCCAACAGAACCCTTATATATGATCAGCACGGTGACACGAGTATTTATATTATATATATATATATATATATATATATATATATATATATATATATATATATATATATATATATATATATATATATATATATATATATAATATATATATTTTTTTATTATATATTTACTATATATGGGGACAAACAAGATTTCGACTGACCCAAGAAATATTCTGTTTAAAACCGATATTTTCCATTTATCTGATATATATGTATATCGATCGTACCTATTCGAAATACCCATTGCCATTATTTTATTGAAACAGCTAGACAGATAAATGGCAGCCATATTGGTTCCAGACTTCCAGTAATGTTTTGAAACTTATAGAAGTAGGAGGTGTTAGAGGAATGAATTTACAATAATAAGTGTAGTGTTTTTAAGGTTTTGCAATATTTAGTTGTGCTTTAGAATGCTTTGAGTTAAATGTAAATATTTTTTGCACAGTGATTTACTTAACTTTAAATATGGATTTATACGACCTATTTGATATTTGCAATAACGAATCCACTTTATTAGGGTTTTTACAGTATTATAAACTGATTTTGCAACTAAAAATTTGCGATAAATGTCATTCCAACTGTTATATCACGAAAATTGGTGACAAATATAAATTTTACTGTACTACTAAAAATTGTGGATGCCGATATACCGTTTCGCCCACAAATTTTTGGTTTGCCAATATCAGACTAAGTTATAAGGATGCACTTTTCACGATGTATTTTTTTGTTCACCAAGAAACTATTACACATGTTCATAATTATATAAATGTTAGTATACATACTCTAGTTGAATGGTATAATTTCTGTAGGCAAGTATGTATAGAGGAATGTTTATTAGATTCAGTGAAAATTGGCGGCAATGGTAAGATCGTTGAGGTTGATGAATCGATGTTTGGCAAAAGGAAATATAATCGAGGAAGGTATATTGCTGGTCAGTGGGTGTTTGGGGGAGTAGAGCGAGGCTCACGGAAGTGTTTTTTGGTAGCAGTGGAAAAGCGCGACAGCAAAACGTTGCGAGAGGTCATTCAAGACCATATAGAAGTGGGAAGCACCATAATATCGGATGCCTGGAAAGGTTACAAGGATCTCAGTACACTAGATTATCAACACTTGATTGTTAATCATTCAATAAACTTTGTTGATAAAGAAACGGGTGCACATACAAACACGATTGAAAGCACATGGTGTCAGGTAAATAATATTTCTAAACTCGTAAGGAAAATAGCTAAAATTTGTGTTATTTTTTAATAATTATTACATTTTTAGGTTAAATCCCATATACGAGTATGTGAGTCACCACATTCGTGGGTCAGAAATTTGAGCCATTAAACTGGTTCATTCCATCCCATTGAAAGCTATTGCGAGGCATCCTTAATCCGTGAGTATATTTTTTTATATATGTGTATATATATATTATATATAATATATATATAATATATATATATTATAATATATATATATATATATATATATATAATATATATATATATTATTATATATGTTTCTTGGCATTCCTACACATAAGGGGGAGCATAATCCATTAAATTAGGGCATAGTTCGGCCCTTTCCTAATACATTAGGTTACGGCCTAGTTGGCCCTTCCATAATCCATAAGGTTAGGGCTAGTTGGGGGCTTCTATATATATAATATATATATGATATCATATATATATATCATATATAATATAATATTATATATATATATATATATATTATTATATATATATATAATATATATTATATATCGTGGCTGATGGAAAACTCCACATGGTTAAATTCTTTTTTTAAAATTTTTTTAGAGAAAGTTTATTTCCTCAAGGCAAATTTTAGTTTTGTTGAAATACGATTGTAATTTTATGATGTCTCTTCTCTCAATTCATTCTATTGTATTACAAAAAGGAAATTTTTTTTTAAATTAACCGAGACAGAATTATAAATAATTTTAGTTTCTACCGAAGCAAACATTTCAATATTACGGTTCATAATTAGTAATAAAAAAAAAGGTGATTTTTTTTTTTTACATAAAGATTAAAAATCTCAATTATTGGTTTTTCTTTAGTGGTTCCAGAAGTTCTTGTTTAGATGAATAATTTTTTATAATATTCTGAAAATTATTGCTCTAAATATTAATTACAACCATTGTTTATTTTAATGACAATTTTAAAAAAACCAATATGAAATACTTTTGCACAATAGTAAGTGGTAAATTGGTAAAGATATCCGACGTGAGTAAATTAATTCATCATTCTTGTAATATCATTAATGTTATCATTTATAAGATATCACCATTAGAAGTAAAAAACTAGACTTTTGAGCGCTAAGAATTAAAGTTAAGAATAGTTTATATCTTACTGGTATCATACTATTCATACAAGTACAGATCTTATATTATACAGGCTACAATTGTCCAGCCCCATCATATGTATATAGGATTTGTCAACTACATATATACCACATCTGAAACAGGTTTAGAAATAATTTTAGGACTACCTGGCCGAAACTGCAGTTTAAATTTACTAAATAATAAATATTAATATTGTTTATTACAGGAAACAGGATATAGTAAATTGCTAGTTATTTTAATATTTAAATTTGTTGTTTACCTACTGGATGAGAGATTAAGTGAACATGCTTGGAAAAAAAAACTCAGTTTATTCCTTGTTCAACGTTATAGACTGCGAGAAAAAGAAGTTTGCAAATTTTGTTTCACCTAGCTTTAAATAATGGGACAAGATAAAGCAACACATTAGATTTTAATGATTTTTAATGATTATACTTGACAAAGTTTTTTTTTTTTATTTGATTGTTATTATTATATATTATTAATAGCAACAAAAGCTAATTTTATGCAAACTTGTTGCAAATTTTCAATTTTTTTCTTTTTTTCAACAGGCCATTCATATTCAGCCTTTGGAAATTTCAACGAAATTTGATGCAACATTATGTTGCTTTTCCCAGAAGACTAATCTCGTCGCAGGAGACCTCATCAATCTTTTGATGACGGAAGGTTATGTCGTTTCGAAAGGATGATGCGTTTATTTTTCAAAGAAATTGTGAAAGATAAACTATGAATTTCAATTTTCGAAGGAGTTTTCGTCGGGAAGGAATAAGTCCTCCCTCTACCCATCCTCGCAATGGAAAACCTGGGACCAGTTTGCAGTCTAATCAACTTTGATGTTCTGAGACATTCTTTTTAAGTGAGACAGTATGAAGTACTTAATATGCGAAGAAGGCTTCGACACGAAAGATTATCTAATTTACAAGGAATTTATCTAATGGCGATTCAGACTAGTTCCGACCCAGGTGATGGTCAAAATATAGAAGTGATTCTTGGCTCTTTATATTGCCTGTCTCAGGTTTATTTTAGTTTATTTTTTTCAATTTATATTTTCAATAATCGTAATATTACAATAATTATTTTTACAAAATCTTTTAGGCAGTAAATTTTAGAATATTTCTTTATTTAAAAAAAAACTGAAATTTATTTAAATGTATTAAGGAGGGAATGGGTAGTGTAAATACTTTGTTAAGAGAGTCCAAATGAATGAAGTATGTGCTAATAGTCAACATAAAAAATACTTTTAATATCTATTATAAAAATGGTAAATACATCAAATAAGTTTTTGATTTTAATAGAGAACTTTAATTGATTATGAATCTCAGACTTGTTCTATGGAGATGCTCAGGTTCACAGAAAGCTCTCTGAATATTATTTCATTTATGTATATATATATATATATATATATATATATATATATAAATATATTATATAATATATATATATACTAATCTATATATATATATATATGATATATATATATTATATAACTATATATATATATATATATATAATAATATGAATATATATATATATATATATATATATATATATATATATGATATATATATATATATATATATATTAAATATATATATTAATATATATAAATATATAATATATATAAATATTAATATATATAATAGTAATATAAATATATAGTAATATATAAAATATATATATATATATATATATAATATATATATATATATGAAATATATATATAATATTATTAATATATATATTATATATATATAATATATATACTATATTATATATATATATACTAAATTATATATATATATATAGTATGTATAATATATAAATATATATATATAATATATATACTATATATATAATACTATATATATATATATAATATATATATATAAATATATATATATATAAATATCTATATATATATAAATTATTATATATATATAATATATTATATATATATATAGATATATATATAGTATATAATATTTATATATATAATATATATTAATATATATATATATATATAATATATATATATATATATATATAGTATATAATATTTATATATATATATAAATATATATATATATATTACTTCTATATATATATATATATATATATATATTTATATTATAGATATATATATATAATAATATATATATTACTATATATAAATATATATATATAGTATATATATATTATATATATATATATATACTATATATATAATATATATATAAAATATATATTATATTAATTTTAAAAGAAATAAAACGCAGGGGTTTAAAGTATATATGTATATTATATATATATATATATATATATATATATATATATATATATCATATTCATATATATATACATATATTATATATATATATATATATATTATATATACTATAATATATATATATATATATATATATATATATATATATATATTATATATATATATATATTATATATATCAGGGTTTTGTATCTCCTCCAACTCTCTACTTTTCATTAATGACCTTCTCTCTATCCCTTCTTTACTCTTCCCTTCCCATATTGACTGAGTCAATCCTTCATTACTCTTATCATTTTGAAAGTCGTCTTGGGATAGGGGTCATAGACAAACTAAAATATAAATAATTGTTGTCGGTTATGATTTAAGAAAAGGTTTTACTATCCTCACTGTTTAGAGAGCATTGATATTGGTCCCGTGAGCTGGTAAGTTTGTTTTGAGTTAACGTCAGAAGATTTAATAACTTGTGTATATGGTTAAAGTGTAATGCTGGAAAAGTATCGAAAGAATTTGCACGAATAATGTTTATAAAACTAGTTTTAAAGTTAGTTTGGCTATGTTATTGATTTTTGGGAAAGACTATTTTTTGTATTAATTAACTCTAGGTACCAGTGTGGGGAGTATTATACCAGTGCGGGAAAACTACACTAGTATGGAGACGTAGAGCAAATCTCGATATTGGATTCATCAGCGTAGAGTCGGCGTCCTGGTCCGGTTTCTACATTCTGCTTTTGCTAATGGAGAATGACAGTGTCCGGGAAATATCAGGGTTGGATTCAGAGCGTTTGAGTAGAGAATTGATTTGGAAAGTGTTTCCCGTGAAGTGTCACCTTACGCAAGGAGTCCAAGGGAAACCTGCTGGAGACGTTGCTTGCGCCTGATAGTGCACATGTTGTTCTGCGTTATCTCCGCAAAGTTTGAGTGCCTCTTACGAGACGGTAGGATCAATGGGTGATAAATTTTACAGTTTGATTTTTTTGTGTATATCTTATAAAGGAAATTTTATTGGAGTTTAGCGTAGCTTTAGATTGGATAAAGATTGTAGGTTAAATGTTTTATTGATAAATTAGTAATTCTGTATTGTAATTCTGTTTATTGATTCTGTATTTTGATAAAATGTATATTTAATGAAAATCCTCCTTTTTTATGCTACCTTATAGCTATAGATCTCAAAAGGAATAAAACCCTGTAACAGTCTCTCCCAACAAATAATAGCTTTGCGCTAGAAGGTAAGACCCTGAACCAACTAACATCTGATCTCTCAATTTCTAAATGGGCAGCGAGAACAAGGCTGTATTCAAGGCCCTAAAAAGCTCAGTTAACTCGACAATATAAATATAGTTTATTTCTCGTGACCTTTATTAAAAGGATCATATTACTTCCTTTCTAAACAAACATCTAAGAATTTCTTCATACCACCCCAGTTGCTTGCTCTTTATATATATAAATATTATATATATATATATATATATATATATATATATATATATATATATATATATATATATATATATATATATATATATATATATATATTATATTATATATATATATATATATAAGATATATATACCAGTCGAAACGATTTTTATCGGACTGGCTCACTAGGCTTGTCTGTGAATTACTCCTCCTTTAACCGGGCTTGGAGGACCGGCTTTTGATGCAGCTACTAACGCAGGTGGTTGTAATATATATATATATAATATACTATATATATATATATATATATATACATATATATATATAAATATATATATATCATACTATATATTTTAAGGAATATCTTGTAAAATTTTCTATCTATACATATATATTATATATATATATATATATATAATAAAAAGGAAGACGAACAAAAATGGAGAAAGCATTCTTTATTCATAAACTCTGGACGTTTCGGGTATTACTCGACCCATCTTCAGCAAAAAATTTACTCCACAGATTGAGATCCTCTATAGTTTATATGTATACGTGTACGAATTGCAATGTCCGTAACATATGCCAAACAGGTCTACAATTTCATTTAAGGGTTTTCAAAGCATTTGGGTTTATCATATAGAACTAATTTGCCATTGACCACGCCAGAACATTCGTCTATCCGATCTCATAGCTTGGAAAATGGCCACTCAATCTCACGAGACAGTTTTGAAATCCTTGCCTCAGCAAGTGACTCTCTTGAAAGATCCTGGAAAGTTTATATATTTATCATTTGAAACCAAAATTAAATAAAGACCAATCCTCTATCCAACTTTTTTTACATTAATATTGTTAATGTCATTGTATTCATAATAAAAAAAAGTACTTATTATTATTATTTATTAAATTATTATTATTATTTTTTAATGTTTAATTTCATTGTCATTATTATTATTATTATTAATTATTTTATTATTATTATTATATATTTATTGTTTTAACTTTATTGTTCATCAAACTTGTATTTTTAACACTATAAATTTAACATACTGTTTCAAACAATAATTATTCTGTTTTAAAACCAACTACTATATATATATATATATATATTATTATATTATATATATATAATACAATATATTAGATATATATATATATACAATATATAATATATATAACATATAGAAAGTATATATAATTAGATACACATATATATATAGCTATACAACATAGTTTACAAAAATATATATATATATTATATTATATATTATATATATATATATATATATATATATATATATATATATATATATATATATATATATATATATATTATATTTATATATATATATATATATATATATATATATATATGTAATTTTTTAATATTAAAATTTCGTAACTCAGTACACTACAAAATTTACTTAGATTCTGTCAGGTGCGTTTGTTTAAGTTTTTTTCTCCATTTTATGTCAATTTGGAAAACGGTAAAAGCTCATTTCCATATCATCCTTCTTTCCCCAATTTTAATGTAAAGCTTTATTCAAAGTGTATTAATATTAATATTGTTATATAGATTTTTCATCTTTTAATTTTAATTGTAAATTTTAATTATTTCTAGAGTAAATTTTTTGCTGAAGATGGGTCGAGTAATACCCGAAACGTCCAGAGTTTATGAATAAAGAATGCTTTCTCCATTTTTGTTCGTCTTCCTGTTTATTATTATAGGTCCCAAGGGAACAGAATATATTGCGACCATATATATATAGTATAATATATATAATATATATATATATATATTATAATATATATATAAATATAATATATTATATATATAATACATATTATAATATAGGTAAAATTCAACAGTTGGCTAAGCTACTGGGATTCGATAAATCGATACATATCGATATATTGATATAACATTATCGATATACACAAGAAATTTTTAAATTTTTGCCTATTTTATAAAGTTGTATCATATATATAATATATATATATATTATATATATATATATATATTATATATATATATATATATATAATATAATACTATATATATATATGTTTAGTGTCTAAAAGCTGACATCATGTACTAGAGAACAACAGCACCTCAGTAAGCGCATACACATGTTGCATATGCATGGCAGAAAAAAAAAGACTGACGCGCATAAAAATAGGGCGCCCGAGTGTTAGGGGTGTATCACTAACGAATACTCACGGGTAGACCACCCCGATGTCAGGAGTCGGGTCTCTCGGCCTCTAGGTGGACTACGGGGGGGATAATCCCCCCTCCGGGGATGGTCTCCGAAACCCCCGCTCTTCGGTCTTTGGGTGTCGCGGGGGTTCCCTCCGACCATCCCCTCCGGGGTATGAAACATCCCCCCTCTGTCCCCCCTCGGCCCCAGCCCCCAAAAAGGGTAAACTCCTTTTTAGGGTACTCGCCACCGAGCCCCCTATATGGCCTGATATATATATATATAATATATATATACTATTAATATATATATATATAATATATATATATATATATTATATATATAATAAAGATGTATAAGAATTGTATATATAATTAAGTGGGTGATTGAGTTGCTTTTAAAAGTTACAATCTTAAGTCATTAGAATATAAAAAAGTCATCACTATTTCCTTTTAAAATTTTGGAGAATGGATAATTTAATAGATTTAGTCTTGTAAAATGCAATGAAAATGCTTTAGGAAGGCTTTTAAAGGCCATTCTCATTATAAATATGTATTAAATGACAAATTAATATTTAAAAGTCACTAAATAAATAAATCTTTAAATTTAAGTTTGCACAGCACAAGCGATATCAACTTAATCCTACAAGGTCAAAATCCGAAATAGGCGATTTTTTGTTTATTAACGCTGGATATCGATATATCGATGATTTTAAATATATCGATGATTTCAAAAATATCGAATATCGAAACTCAGACGAAAGATTGAATAAAGCCCCATCATAATAATATATTATATATATATACTATATATATATATATATATATAATATATATATATATATATATATATTATATATTTATATATATATATATAATATATATATAATATATATAATAATATAATTATATATTATATAATAT
>JABUQX010059497.1:35000-40748 GCA_015478945.1 Trachelipus rathkii | reverse complement strand
AGAGAGAGATGAGAACCGTGAGAGAAGACTCGCGGTGAAATCTGAGGACTAAAGGAGAGCTAGAAGAAAACTTAAAAAGAAAGTAGGAAGCTCTATACAACGGCTCAAACGACTTGACGGGGATTCAGGAAGACAGAAGGTACGCAGAAGAAATAAGGCGTGTGGGTAACGGACTGGGAAGTTGTGTCACGACCTAGGACAACGTGCTTTCGAATAAGCAAACGATTACTGTCGTTCTGTAGGGTGGAGACCACGGGATAGTACCTATTGGCGTAATTTAGTGTGACATATATATTTATATATATATATATATATATATATATATATAGTGATATATATAGTATATATATTATATATATATATATATATATATTATATATATATAATATATATATATCTATATAGTATATATATATTATATGATATATAAGGGTAGTATATATAGGTATTATGATATATATAATATCCTTGTCCACTGCTCTTTCATTAAATAGCTAAAATTTCTCAATTTTTATTTTTTTTTTTTTACTTTCCTAACTAATATTTTACAAGGATTCCAAAATGTATTCCCTTTTCGCTGTAGCTATTGTAGTTTTGTGAGAGTATGTTTTTTTTCCTCCCCACTAAAATTTACCAGTAGTTCACATGTATTCTTTTCCATGTAGTATTGTTAGTGTTTGAGATATGGTATTGTGGTTTAAACTGATTTCACATATATATATATATATATTTATATATATATATATATATATATTATATATATATAGTATATTATATATATTATATTGTAGTCAAATATTGAACATACCAGTTGTATATATACTATATATTATCAGGGTTGGGTTCAAGTACATTTTTTCAAGTACAAGTACAAGTACAAGTACCCTAGAATTGTTCAAGTACAAGTACAAGTACAAGTACTCTAGGAATTGTGTTCAAGTACAAGTTACAAGTACAAGTACATGGTATCAAGTACAAGTACATTATAAAGTACTGTTGTTCCGCCGAGAGACTTGCATATATATGATAGAGTATAGTATTGAGAATATATATTATATATAATTATATTATATTATATATATATATATTATATATATATAATATTATTATATATATATATATTAATAATGATAATAAATATATATCAATATATATATATATATATAATATATATATATTATATATATATATATATATATATATATATAATATATATATATATATATATATATATATATTATAAATATTATATATACTATATATCTATATATATATAAATATATATATATACCGATTATAAAAATATCACATTTACAAAAGTATTTTCTCATAAGAATGGTATCATCATCATCATCATCATCATCATCATCATCATCATCATGCATCATCTCATCATCATCATCATCATCATCAATCATCATCATCATCATTCATCATCCACCACCCCATCTTATCTACCCAAGACTGGAGGCAAGGTGCGTAGCCATACTACGGAAACATAAAAATAGTAGAAGAATATGAAGAAAAGTAGAAAAAAAAGCCCCAGCCTTACGCCCCTTTATACCAATTAGGAGACTCGTCGCCAGTCAGAAAATCGCACCCTAAAGCTTCACGGACCGCGATGGAACCCTCAACTAATGACCTCTCGTCTAATGTGGGTTCATGTCCTTGGCCCAGGTGGGCTAAAACCATACCTCTCCACAGAACCACATTCACTCCTGTTATGCACCTTTCTTCTGCCTCTGCCAAAACTACATTTCTCTCTTAGGCATTCCTTTTCTGAATCATTCCACTTTTTCTTCTGTCCCCATCCGGTCGATTCCTCGACACACACTATACATTCCGTTTAAAACCAACCGTCTGTCTCCAATCCTTTCCACATGAGCAACTCATCTCACGTACTTTTCATGTTATTGCTCTCCATTTACCCTAATCTCCACCACAACAACTCTTAATACGTTATTCCTCATTTTATCATTTCTTTTCACACCTAACACGCCATTAAGGATTGTCCATCTGACACATTGTAATTTAGATCTTATACCTCTTATTCCAGACCATAGTCCAACTACTATACATTAACACGGGTAACAACATACCTCATGTAAAAAGCCTAGCGCACTCAACACTTAGTCCTTTACATCCACCATAAGATTAACTGCACAGCCACCTTAGTGCCATTCACATTTTTCCTACTACACTCTGCATCATCCGCCTCCCTTTTCATTCAACATATATCCTAAATATAATTCAGACACTTTTTTCCAGCTGCTCAAAATTAACATACTTTAACAACTGAGTCTGTCCTCACTCAACCCAATAACCATACTCTTATCTACAATGTACTTTCAACCTTTTTTACACACCCTTCCAAATCTCTCTACTAGTCCTCTCAACTCTCTTCAGATTCGACACACAAAACCAAATCATCCTCAATTGTAATAGGTAGGGAATCCTCCACTCTCATCCATTTCTCCATCATTCTAACCGCCTATCCAAACCCTTGTTCCCCTATACTTAATTCCTTGTCATAATCATACTCATGATACAGATTGGATTGCCTTAGGAGACATCCCACTCCTGTCTCACTCCGCTATTAATATAAAATAATCCACTTTCGACTCCTTTTATTCTTACACACGCTTCACTATGCGTCATACATACTTTTGATTCTATTTCAGAAGCTTACCATTAACACCATATAACTAACACCTGCCATAGATTCTTATTAATCCTATTATACGCCTTTTGCAAATAAAATCCAAATACAATTTATTCTTCCTCCTCCCTCATTATCTCAATCATTTGTTTAAATGTACAGATTTTGATCCACACATCTCTATACCGCTTCTGAAACGCAACCTTATTCTTCCCCAAAATTAGTTTCTTCACTCATTCGACCAAAATATCAACATATATCTTCCCTTACAACACTCAATAAACGAATTACCCTATAATACTTAACAGTTACCTTTTTCCACCTTACCCTGTAAATAAAGGACAATATGATCTCCTCCAATCACTCGGACCTATACCCTCCATCAAAGTTTGTTATTACAACTTCAAAATCCCAAATGAATCACCATCTCGCCTAATATATATATATTATATATAGTATATATATAATATATCATATATATATATTATATAATATATATATATATATATAATATATGCAAGTTTATATATTATATATATATATATATTTATTATATTATATAATATATATATTATATATAATATATATATATAATTATAATATAATAATATAATATGGTTTTGTGAGGTGAATCTGAAGATAGTTTGAGAGGATTGGTAGAACGATTTGGAGGGTGTGTAAAAGGGATGGGTTTGAAAGTAAACGTAGATGAGTAAGGTATGGTTATGAGTGAGGACAGTCTTCGGTGTGAGTTATCCTAGATGGTGAGCAGCTGGAACAAGTGACTGAGTTTTTAAATATTTAGGATATATTTATATATATATATATTAAATATATATATATATATATATATAATATATATATATATATATTATATATATTAATATATAATATTATATATATATATATATTATATATATATTATATATCTATATATATATATATATATATATATTATATATATAGTATATAAAATATAATATATATATATACTTATCTATATATATATATATATATAATTATATATATATATATAATATTATATTATATAATATATATATATATATATATTAATATATTTTGATGAAAAGGGAACGGGATGATGCGAGTGTAGTAAGGTAAGTTGTGAAATTGCAAGGAAGGAAGGCTGGTGCACTTTAAATCCTTGGTGGATCGTAATAGAAGACTGTCTTGAGTGCGCTAAGTGTCTTGCGTGATGTAAGTTTGTTACTGTGTCTAATATATATGTAGTAGGAACTATGGTCTGGAATAAGAGGTATAGATCTAAAGTACATTGTTTCAGATGGACAATCTTAAGGGGCGTGTTTTTTAGATGTGAGAAGAATTGATTAAAATGAGGAATGAAAATATTAGAGAGTTGTGTGGTGAAGAAAGGGGTAAATAGAGAATAAATGAAAGTACTTTTAGATGGTTTGGTAATGTGGAAGAATGGATTGATAGTCGTGGTTAAGCGGATGTCTGTGTGAGTGTGTTGGGATCGACTGGCTGGGAGACCGAAAAAAAAGTGGATTGATTCAGCAAAAGAATGTCTGGAGGAGTGCAATTGAGTTTGGCAGGGCGCAGAAGAAACAGGTGCATAAATAGGATTAAATTTGCAGGTTTTCGGTGAGAATGTATTGGTAGTGGCCCCACTGGGCCAAGGATGAACCGCACATTGACGAGATGCCAAAGTGAGGATCCGTCGCGGTCCCGTGAGGCTCTAGGTGGATTTTCTGTGCGGCGAGTTCCCACTAATAGGTAAAAAGGGAGGTAAGTGCTGGGCTTTTCTTCTTCCGACTTGGGTCAATATTCTTCTACTATTTTCTGTTTCTTCTGGTACATGTTACGCACCTTACCCCAGTCCTTTGGGTGAAATAAGGTTGGTTGACTGATATTATATCTAATATATATATATATATAATATATATATATATTATATATATATATATAATATAATATATATATGATTATATATATTATAATATATATATATAATATATATATTATATAAATTATATATAATATATATATATATATATATCTATATATATATATATATATATATTATATTATTATATATATATATATATATATATATATATATATTATATAAATAATGATAATGGAAATTTATTTATGAATAATTTAATAAAAAATATAATGTAGTCAATTATGGATATGGGATAAAGTGATTAGATAAGATTAAATAAAATCTGAATGAAATCTGGGATATTTAAAATAAACGTGGAGATCAAGTACAAGCCAAGTACAAGTACTAAATAATTATATATTGTTTCTCAGTATAAACATATTGTTTTTTAAGAAACTGCAAGTACAAGTAAAATTACTCCAAAAAATGTACTTAGTACAAGTACAAGTACAAGTACTTGTACTTGAACCCAACTATATATATATATTATAAATTTATAATAGTATATATATATATAGATTTATTTATTTAATGATTAAATTTTATATATTTATATAGTAGGATATATATATATATATATATATATATTATATATATATATATATATATATATATAGATATATAATATTAGGTAGTATAGTACGTTATTAGTATGATCGTATATATATGTGGTATTATAGTAGTAGGTATGTTGTGTAATATTAGGTAGTAAGTAGTATTATAGTATATATTATATATATATATATATATAATATATATTATATAATATATATATATATATTTATATATTATATATATATATATATAATTATATATCATATATATATATATAATATTATAAATATATATTAATATATATATATATATATATATATTATATATATATATATAATAATATTATTTATATATATAAATATATATATATATATATATATATATAAAACAGGAATATCTGATTTGATAGTTATCAGGATAAATACAGGGGATTATTAATTGTTAGGTCTTGATATTTGTTTAAATAGTTACCAAGTTTCAATTTAAATTATAATAACCAAAAATTTTTCCACCTCACGACATAACACAAAAAATGGAGGCTATTATTTGTAAAATTTGAAAATATCCTAAATGTTATTGCATATATTTTTTAAAAAAATAGTTA
>JABUQX010059497.1:22500-27500 GCA_015478945.1 Trachelipus rathkii | reverse complement strand
CTTGATGCCTCAGCATTAATGCCTCAGCATTGATGCCTCAATTTTGTTGCCTCATCTTTGATGACTCATCTTTGATGAAGTCATCTTTGATACCACCTATATTGATGTTTCATCTTTGATGGCTCATCTCTACCCTACATTAAAGAACAGAGTTAATATTAATGTCTTCCCCTAGATCACCATCCGCACCCTCAGGTGCGACCCGCCGCGTCCCCGCCGCCCGCGTGGCGCCCGCAGGCGCACTATTTCCGCGTTCGCGTAACCGCGCCGCGTGCGCCCGCAGGCGCAATATTTCCGCGTACCCGCCCGCCGCGTGCGCCCGCAGGCGCAATATTTCCGCGCGAATGAAAAATATATATATACTATTAAACATTTCAAAGAATTTCTTTTCAAATATACTATGAGTCATTCATTTTTATTTCATACTTAAACATTTTTATTAAAAACATTTTCGCGAACCTAAAACTGTAACTCATTACAGACATCTTTTACTTAGTACTTTTTAATTTATGCAAATTTTATAAAAAACTAAACTTTACATACCTTAAAGCAGTAAACAGTAAATCAATAGAGGTGTTTACCTAACAACAAAGGGACTAGTATGCTTTTGTTTTTACTTGTTTTACATCGCTTTAACTCATGTTTTAACTGCTTTAACTTTTCTGCTTAAACTGCTTTAAATCACATAGGCTTAATACTTAAAGCAAGTAAATCAAGTAAATCAATAGAGGTGTTACCTAACACCTAAGGGATTAGTATGCTTTTTGTTTTACTGCTTTCTGCTTTAACTTCTGCTTTACTGCTTTAACTTTCTGCTTTACTGCTTAACTAACATCATTAACTACCTTAAACAGTAAATCATGTAATCAATCGATGTGTTACCTACACTCTAGGGGATTAGTATGCTTTGTTTTACTGTTACTGCTTTATACTTTCTGCTTACTGCTTTAACTTTCTGCTTACTGTTTTAACTTTCTGCTTTACTGTTTTAACTTTCTGCTTTACTGTTTTAACTTTCTGCTTTACTGTTTTAACTCACATGTTTTTCTTCTTTTATTTTTTTTTATTTTGTTTTAATACTTTTTATTTTTATTCTTTTTATTCTTTTTATTTTATTTTTTATTATTTTACTTTTATTATTATTTTATTTTGTTTTAATACTTTTTATTTATTTTATTCTTTTTTTTCTTTTTATTTTATTTTTATTATTTTACTTTTATTATTATTTTATTTTTATTATTTTTATTATTATATTAGTGTGTTCTTTATTTTATTTTTATTGTTCTTATTATTTTAGAACGCACCCAGCAACACACACACACACACACACACACACACACACACACACACACACTTACACTTATACACACATTCACTATGACACTTATACACACATTCACTATGGCACTTACATTTACCATAGACACTTCATTTACACTTATACACACACACAGATTTACTTACACAGATTTACTCTACACTCCACACAGATTACTTACTAACACCAGATTTACTTACACACACACAACGATTTACTTACACACACAGATTTACTTACACTCACACACAGATTTACTTACACACACACACAGATTTACTTACACACACAGATTTACTTTCAGTCACACACACAGATTTACTTACACACTACAACACAACACCACGAACAGATTTACTTTCAAGTCACACCACGCAACACTCACTTACACATATAACGTATATTTTATTAAATACATTTTATGTTTTAATTAAACATGTACATTTATATTACTCATTCCAATATAACTAAAATTATTTCAAAGTTTCTTAAAACTTCTATAATAAATCAATCATTATCTTTGAACAAAGAATTTATTATTATTAACTGTTAATACTTTTTGTTTATAAATTTTTATAACTATCAAGTTTTAAAAATAACTTTTACTAAAAATTTTATGAAATTTTATACAAACATATTTATCGTACCCTTAAAGCAATAAATCAGAAAATCAGTATGGCAGCCCCTAGCACCCTCTACACCCAGCTATGCCACGTTTTGTTCTACTTGACTACTGCTTTACAGTCATCTTTTAGCCATGTAATGAAGTATAAAAATACAAAAATAAGTTCTCACTGCTAACAGAACATGTATTTTATTTAAAATCATTCTAAGTTTTTATTTAAAAATAACAATTATTCACTTCATTATAATTATTGCGCTCATGTTAACTAAAAATATTTTAAAATTTTTTAAATAATTCGGATTTTCTTTAATTATTATTATTATTATTATTATTATTATCTATGTACATTGACAATCCAACACGAGAAAACACAACAACCCGCACTCGTTACAGATACGAAACTGACCTCTCTCTGTAAAATGGGTTGAAATAACTACTTTAGCCCTAAATTTAGATAAGAGCAAATTTAGGATTTGACCGTGATAAAATGATTCTAGTATCTACAGATGGTAGAATCATTTTATCACGGTCAAATCCTAAATTTGCTCTTATCTAAATTTAGGGCTAAAGTAGTTATTTCAACCCATTTTACAGAGAGAGGTCAGTTTCGTATCTGTAACGAGTGCGGGTTGTAGTGTTTTCTCGTGTTGGATGTCCATGTACTATTAGATAATAATAATAATGAATAATAATAATAATAATAATAATAATAATAATAATAATAATAATAATAATTAAAGAAAATCCGAATTATTTAAAAAACTATAAAACTATGAATAATATAAATGTAAGTGAATAATTGTTATTTTTAAATAAAAACTTAGAATGATTTTAATAAAATACATGTTATGTTAGCAGAGAAGAACTTATTTTGTTATTTTTATACTTATTACATGGCTAAAGATGATGTAAAGCAGTAAGTCAATAGAACAAAACGTGGCATAGCGTGGTGTAGAGGGGTGCTAGGGGCTGGCCTTACTGATTTTCTGATTTATTGCTTTAAGGTACGTAAAATATATGTTTTTAATAAAATTTCATAAAATTTTAGTAAAAGTTATTTTAAAACTTGATAGTTATAAAAATTTATAAACAAAAAGTATTAACAGTTAATAATAAATTCTTTGTTCAAAGATAATGATTGATTTATTATAGAAGTTTTAAGAAACTTTGAAATAATTTTAGTTATATTTGAATGAGTAATATAAATGTACGTGTTTAATTAAAACATAAAATGTTTTAATAAATTATACGTTATATGTGTAAGTGAGTGTGCGTGTGTGACTGAAAGTAAATCTGTGTGTGTGTGTGTGTGTGTAAGTAAATCTGTGTGTGTGACTGAAAGTAATTCTGTGTGTGTAAGTAAATCTGTGTGTGTGTGTAAGTAAATCTGTGTGTGAGTGTAAGTAAATCTGTGTGTGTAAGTAAATCTGTGTGTGTGTGTGTGTAAGTAAATCTGTGTGTGAGTGTAAGTAAATCGGTGTGAGTGTAAGTAAATCTGTGTAAGTAAATCTGTGTGTGTGTATAAGTGTAAATGTAAGTGTCTATGGGTAAATGTAAGTGCCATAGTGAATGTGTGTATAAGTGTCATAGTGAATGTGTGTAAAGTGTAAGTGTTGTGTGTGTGTGTGTGTGTGTTGTGTGTGGTGTGTGTGTGTGTGCGGGTGCGTGTTCTACTAATAAATAACAAATAGGCAACTGGACAGTAAATAACACTAAGTACAAAAAAAAAAAAAAAAAAAATAAAATAATAATAAAAGTAAAATAATAAAAATAAAATAAAAAGAATAAAAAGAATAAAAATAAAAAGTATTAAAACAAAATAAAATAATAATAAAAGTAAAATAATAAAAATAAAATAAAAAGAATAAAAAGAATAAAAATAAAAAGTATTAAAACAAAATAAAAGAAAACATAATGTTAATAAATATATGAGTTAAAGCAGTAAAACAGAAAGTTAAAACAGTAAAGCAGAAAGTTAAAACAGTAAAGCAGAAAGTTAAAGCAGTAAAGCAGAAAGTTAAAGCAGTAAAGCAGAAAGTTAAAGCAGTAAAGCAGTAAAACAAAGCTACTAACCCTAGGTGTTAGGTACACTCTATTGATTTATCTGATTTACTGCTGTTAAGGTATGTAATGTTAATGTTAATTTAAAGCAGTAAAGCAGAAAGTTAAAGCAGTAAAAGCAGAAAGTTAAGCAGTAAAGCAGTAAAACAAAAGCATACTAATCCCTTAGGTGTTAGGTAACACCTCTATTGATTTACTGATTTACTGCTTTAAGGTATGTAATGTATGTGAGTTTAAAGCAGTAAAGCAGAAAGTTAAAGCAGAAAACATGAGTTAAAGCAGTAAAACAGTAAACAAAAGCATACTAGTCCCTTTGTTGTTAGGTAACACCTCTATTGATTTACTGATTTACTGCTTTAAGGTATGTAAAGTTTATGTTTTTAATAAAATTTCGTACAGTTGTAGTAAAAATATAAAAGATGTCTGTAATGAGTTACAGTTTTATGTTCGCGAAAATGTTTTTAATAAAAATGTTTAAGTATGAAATAAAAAATGAATGACTCATAGTATATTTTGAAAAGAAATTCTTTGAATAGTTAACATTGTTATCATACTTTTTTTTCGTTCGCGGGATAATTGCGCTGCGGGCGCAACGCGGCGGGCGGGTGCCCGGAATATTGCGCCTGCGGGCGCACGCGCGGGCGGGTACGCGGAAATATTGCGCCTGCCGGGCGCACCGCGGCGGGCCCGGGGGACGCGGCGGGTCGCACCTGAGGGTGCGGGGGTGTCTTTGCGCGGAGGGCTCACGCTGAGCCCTGTTGGGTAGCTTATGATCTAGAGGTAGACAAAAGATGGAGTCTCAAAGATGAATCATCAATATAGGTGGTATCAAAGATGACTTCATCAAAGATGAGTCATAAGATGAAGGCACACAAAATTGAGGCATCATGCTAGGCATTAATGCTGAGGCATCAAAGTTGAGGCATCAAAGTTTAGGGGCATCAAAAGTTGAGGCATCAAAGTTTAGCATCAAAGTTGAGACATCAAAATATCAAG
>JABUQX010059497.1:0-17500 GCA_015478945.1 Trachelipus rathkii | reverse complement strand
TGAAAGCTTTTGTATAAACATGAAGGTAACCCTAATGATAAGCCTACCATGTAAGCCTAACGACTCGACGGTATTGCGTAATGTTTCGAAAGGTAGGATAGGTTAAGTTTTATGGATGATGTTAGTTACTTACCGTGGATTAGCAAAGAACTTTGATTTTAATTTGAAAACTGTTTATTCGTAAGTTAGGTATGTTATGTTCTTAGTTCCAATTAGCATTTATTAGTTTGCCGGAGCGATAGCATTGAATGAAACATGAAATACAAATACAAACATAAAACGAATGGCGCGTAAGGCCTAAAAGTGAACGTACAAATGTAAACAGGTTTAACCTTCCTGTTAGCTTTTGTATAAACATGAATGTGTTGTACCTTTCTCTGATATATAAAATATTCCTTATCTCTTAGGCTTGTGTTTGTACCCGTAATTTTATATTATCTTTTCTCCTGAGACTTATTGGTCATAATCGTTGTGGATTTTGAAAGCTTTAGGAGGTTTGTGTTCTGTTTAAAAAGTTGTTTATTTTTACTAAGTGTGCATCATGTTAGTGTTTAACAAATATACTCTATACAAGACATTATACAGTGGGTAATTCAAATCCCAGGGTGGTGGGGTTTTTCAATCTATAATAAAAGGAGAACCCAATGGTTCGATTTTTTCACGTGTTAATTATCATCGTTCTCTAGTAACAACGCTATTTTTAATGAGTACAGACGAACTTACCTCTGTATATGTGACCACGCTGCAGAATGGGTCAAGGAGTACTCTAAGTCTACTAAAATTTAGACAAACCGAAAACGATTATTAGCAGAAGAGGGTGTCACAAAGGCAGCCATCTTACTCTCTCTTTTTCTAAGTGTATAATTTCACACCGATTGGTAGTTCGAGTATGGAAGATGTGTAATGAAACAGGCGCATTTGAACCTACGGCTCGTAGAATCTGTATTTTGGATTACCACAGATAAAATATATGTCGGAGGTTCGTAGGAGGGTAATAATGCAGACGAAGAAATCGGAAATGCTGTCTAATTATGTAACTGTTGCACATTACATGTTATACCAGGAATATTAAGCATTCAAGAAAATGCTGGTCGATGATTCTGAGACTATCATTGAACGCTTCTTAAATTCTATAGATGTACAGAAATTCGTCTATCTACTTAGAAAACAATGGTACGAAAGTATTTACCAAGCTGATCTATCTAGTAAACAAATTAGTGTCCTGAACGTGAACTTTTTAGTATGTAGCTCCGTGAATGGTGGTCGATGCAGTGAAATATATCTTAGGTATAAACGATGAAATACTGGTTTTGTGTAAAGATTTAGCGCTTTAAATCTTAAGTCCTCGTAAAAACGATATGTATGTGATGAAACAATTGAAACTATAATATGTATATAAATAATAGATATATATTATATCTATATAATATATATATATATTATATATATATCTATATATATTATATATATTATATATATTAATATTAATATTAGTATATATATATATATATATTATATATATATATATAATATCTATCACAATTATTATATTATTATTATTTTATATTCTTAATATTATTATTATTAAATTATTATTATTATTATTCATTAATTATTATTATTATTATTTTATTATTATATTATTAATACCCAATTTGTTTTGTCTAAGCTCATTTCACGTCAATTTGGCTGTATAGGTCTCCTTTTGACATATATTACGCCATAGTAAATATTTTATTGTTATTGTTGTGTTGTCTACGAGAATTATAATGCTCTTTGTTTGAACTATATAGTTCGTTTCATACGTCATATTCTTCGTTGTTCGTTTCGTACGTCATATTCCTTGTTACTTTTTTCTGATTGGTTTGAAAGAAAAAGAATCTCATTACATTTGAGGATTGTTTATACACTCGATTTTCATCAGTAGAATTTTCCGCGTGCTTGGTACGAATGAATTCCCCGCATCTCTACGCTTGTTGTTGATATCTTTACGCGGAACTTTCGCTATTCCAAACGATGTGTATGTTATATTTATTCGTAAACCGAATGGAGATCGATACATTGCTTGTAATTCCAGCTGGGAGGTGCACATAAATAGACCTTAATTCATTTCGTTGAAGAATTCCATCAAGTTATTGATAGTCGCCTGGTCCTGGTTAAAGGATAAGTGTGTGTCATCTGATGTATCGACTCGTAGTTAAATATCTAGCTGGGGAGAAAGTGTTAAAGTTCTAATAGAATAGATGCTGTTTTCTCGTCTTTGTGACAATATTAAATGCTTGATGTACGAAACTGATTGGAGCCCATCGAGTCGCGAACCTTTTTCGAGTAATGGTATAGGTTTCCACATTCGACACATCTTGAAATTTACAGCTATTGATTAAAATAAAAAATGATTAACATCGCACCTTGACGATGTTGACATACTTGAGGACATAATACATATAGCACATGATGTAAATCACGAAAAACAATAAATTAAAATTTTACACTGAAACTGTGGTTACTACCTTATAATGGGGTAATACAGGAGTATGCTATACTACCAACTTGAATGAGTTTAACTTCTCTCTTGCATGAGAGAAATGAGTGCTGTTGAACAAAAATGCTGAAAAAATGGTTAAGTGTTGGCAGAACGCATTTATACTTACATCCTTTCAAAGAGAGTTGAATCCCTGCAGAGATATTTAGAACTTACCCAGTTTATGTTGAATCCTATGTTCTCTGAATTAGATGAATTAATATATTTATAATAACTTATATGTTTTTTATGTATTTATATAACACTTTTCAATGAAATTATATGTTATAAATGAAAACTTATTTACTTCCTCGTATGTTCGCTTATTGTTAAGCTGTTGATGATATCTGCTTATTCCTATGTAGTTGTGTGTTAGTGGTGTTAAATGTCCATAGTTTAAGCTTTAACTGAGGTTAAAACTTTTACTATTTTTGTATTTACTCCGTTAGGTATATGATGTTTACGGTAAGGTTATGGTAAATTTATTTGTTAAATATTACTAATGCTTAATGGTGAAAATTAACATTGATGTGTTAGAGATATGCTTGACAAACGTGTGAATAGGTTACGCTTTTTGCATGCTATGTTAGTTATCTTTACTGTTAATGTTTAGCATGTTTTTTCTGGCTTTAAGTTGTGTTAAGAGCTGTGTACAATTAATAATCTTAGTTACAGGTGATGTTTATGTGCTTTATTGATGTTGAAAACTTTGTTACGTTAGCATATATTCGTTGATCAGTGTAGATAAAGAACTTGTTTTTTAAGTTATGTTTATCCGAAATGATACTATGTGACTTGAAACCATAGATCAATAGATCAATAGTATGGTAGGTTTAGGTGGAGGGTGGGAGGGAAGGGGAAGGAGTTGTTTAGGGGGGGGGGGGGGGGGGGGGGGGGGGGGGGGGGGGGGGGGGGGGGGGGGGGGGGGGGGGGGGGGGGGGGGGGGGGGGGGGGGGGGTGAATGAGGGAGGCTGTACTTATAATTGTTTAACCCTTTCCTTCCCACTGTATACTACAGGTAACATCAATTATAATATGACCGAAATTGTATAAAAATCTCCCAATGTGGAAATTTTTAAACTGCAATACATAAATTGATATATCTATCGACATCTGGCAAGTTTTCATTCCTTTTGGTAACTTCATCTAGTTAGTATGACTTACAATCAGTGTGCCTCTGAAGTCTTGAGAAAAAGTTGTGCTACGCTCCGTCTTATTTGTCTTGTGCAGTGAGATACGTAAGGAATTTTTATTTGATTTTAGGCATTTTTGGTGAGAAATAGGCTGTTTTTTGGGGTGGGAATGTGAAATGATCGTAAAGTATAAAAGTTTTGGACATGGATTTTTTGCAAAATTCATGTATAAAAAAAGCAACATTGGGAACAGCAAAAGTATAATCATTTTATGATCAAATATAATATAATATATATATATATATATATTATATATTATATATATATATATATTATATATATATATATTATATAATTATATATATAATACTAATATATATGTTCCCTTTGGGGGGTTGCGAAACCCAAAACTTGGAAATCGACGAAGGCTGAAGGGGTCCCCTTAGGGGGTGCTGAGCTGAAAAACTTGGAAATGGACGTAATGAGAAATTTAGTTAGTGAATTAGAAGAGAACAGAATGAATAGATTACTGAGGTTAAATTATAAAGGGTCCCTTTAAGGGGGTGCTGAACCTCCTAAACCTTGTATAATGGACCTTAGAAGGCTGAGATTTTGGTGAGTGGCATTGAAGACAACGAATGAAATAGAGTACCTGAGGGTTCAATTATATAGGGATCATCTTTAGGGGGGTGCTGAGCCCCAAACCTTGGAAATGGCCGTAGAAGGCTGAAATTTGGTGCGGTGGGATATATTATATATATATATAATATATAATTATATATATATATATAATATAATATATATATATATTATAAATTAATATATTATAATATATATATATATATATATATAAATTAATAATAAATTTAATTAAAAAATTATAAATATATACACCAATGATATATATATATATACACCATACTATATATATTATACACCATATACTTATATATATATATTATATATATATATATATAATATATATTAGTATATATATATAATATATATATATCTATATATATATTATATATATATATATCATCGGAATACACTGGTTTCCAAGCAAAATCTCTATTCAGTTGAAATGAAAGGCACTTCAGTAAATACGAAGAAGTCAGAAATGGAACAGTTTCTTGGCATGCATGTATTGAGTGGGAATGTGCCTATGCCTTCTTATCGAATGTACTGGAACAGAGCAACAAGGTTTGAGTCTATTGCATGTATTATGTCGAGAAACCGCTTTGAATTACTAAAGCGATTCTTGCACATAAGCAATAATGATAATATGAAGACTAGGGATGTTCCTGATTATGATAAGCTGTTCAAGATTCCTCCTTTCATCAGTCAATAAAAAGCAACTTTTTGAAAATAGATCCTGAAGAGCATAATTTTGGTGTGAGATCATGATTCCTTTCAAAGGACATAGTTCTTTGAAACAGTATATCAAAAACAAACCACACAAATGGGGAATCAAGGTATTTGCTAGATGTGGAACTAGTGGGATAGTATATGACTTTGAAATATATGTAGGTAAAGGTACAGTTAGTCATGCAAATACTGTAGAGGGTCCTCCGATTGTAGGACTGAAATTACAAGAAACATAACTGCTGTGAAGTGGTATGAAAATAAAGCTGTACATGTTGTATCGTCTTTGATAGGCAACAATCCAATGGGTATTGTAAAGTGATGGTCACTTCCGGATAAAAAATATATTGATGTTCCTATTTCTGCAGTTGTAAAAGAATATAATACCCATATGGTTGGTGTTGACTTGAATGATATGTTTGTATCATTGAATAGGACTAAAATATGTGTAAAACGATATTACCTAAAAAAAATTTCATCTATTGGATATAACAATTGTCAATGCTTGGCTATTGTATAGACGGCATTGTTTGCAGAAAAAAGAAAAACTATGGAAAAAATTAGTTGAATTCCGTTCTGAAATTGGGGAAGCGCTTACACAATGTGGAAATGATACAGCTAGAAAAAGAGGAAGACCATCAAAAGAAACTCTGGACATGCTGAACCCCAAACGCTTGCGAGTAGATGATGTGAGATATGATGGTTTACATCATTGGCCTGAACCTGGTAATGAAAAAGAAAAGTGTAAGTATTTGTATTAAAAAAGATTCTCTCAATAAAATGTAGTAAGTGCAAATTAGCATTAAATTCCTGAAAGCAACAAGCAATCTTGCTTTCTTCGCTTTTCAATTAGAAATATTGGAAATATATATATATATATATATATTATATTTATATATATTATATATATATATATATATATATATATATAATATATATATATAAAATATACCGGTCTATAAATAAATAAATAAATAAATATATATAATTATATATATATATTATATATAATATATATAATAGTATTATATATATATATATATATATATATTATATTATATATTTATTATATATATATATATATATATATACAATATTATATATATATATATATATATATATATAATATATATATATATAATATATATATATATATATATTATTTTAAAGAAAATATATTTATATGGGTATCTAATAATGCATGATATTTATATGATTTATTTATTTCAATACATAAATATATATAGTATATATATATTATATATATAGATATATATTTATATGTAACTATATAAATGCATATATTATACAAAGAATTATTTTTTAATTGTAAAATTTCATTTACAAAGGATTTCATTTTTTTAAATTTTTGCATAGGACGTTCCCAATGTATAATTTTTTATACATTTGAATTTTTTTATTATTATATTATTTTTTTTTAACAAAATGTTAGACTTAATTTGTGTTTAAAGTCCTTATTAAACTAGTTTTAGCGCAAAAAAAAAAATTTTTTTCGAAAACAATTAATTTGGGAAAGAAAGGGTTAAATGTACAAGATTTTAAGTCACAAACATGAAAAGAATAAAAAATTTAGTAAAAACAAAAATGATTTAAACAAATAAAACAAAAATAAATAAAAGTTTTGTGTAATGTTATACAAAATATGCTTGAATCAATAGATCAATAAATCATAGATGGGGTTGTGGGAGGGTTAGGGTTGGGTGGTTTTGGATTTACTGATTACAGCTTTAGGGTAATGTAAAATTACAAGTTTTTTATGGTTTATAAACATAAAAAGAATAAAAATTGTGTTATGTTATCAAAAAATCCTGACTCTGAATCATAGAATCAATAGATCTGGATGACAGGGATAAATGCTAGGAGGGTGGTTTGATTACTGATTTATGATTTATCTGTTTAGAGTGTGTAAAAACGAAATTTTTTACGTTTTATAAACATGAAAAGCTTTAAAAAATTTAGTAAAAACAAAATGTTTTAAGCAACATAAATGAAAATAAATAACAATAATAAAATTGAAATATAAATTACTAAATGTTTGAAGTGAAATAAAAATTAAACGTTAAAGAATGAATTCAATGAAAATTTATGATATAAAAATAGCAAATAATATAATTTTATTAGCGTTTATAAAAAGAAAACGAGATTTGAAAATAAAGAAATGTCAGTCTGAGTTAACGAATTTTATCTAACTCAGCCACCGCACGGCTCCAGCATCGTGCCGGTACAGTTAGTGTTCCTCTCAGATTCCTTCTCCATCCTTCTCATCTTCCTCCTTCCTTCTTCTTCTCTGTCTTGCATCTTCTGTTTTGCATTCCGTGCATTTCTTCTTCTTTTACACCGCCCCTCTGTGGGGTTCCCCAGACACCCTTTACGAACCTTACAACCTTCATATTCGTGTCTACGACTATATAACATATAATTTGATCCAATATTTGGACTAACGATATTTATTTATCGGCACCGCACCGGTGCCGTTGTCAACTCCGGCTCCTCTGACTCCAACTCCTTCTCCGATTCCTTTCTTTCTCAGTACTCCGACTCCTTTCTCCACTTCTCTTATACATTCCATCCATTTTTACCTGTGGACACCCACTCAAGGGGTCCCTGACACCCTTTACGATCTTATAACCATCAATTCCGAGATCTACGGGTTCGATAACATATATAAGGACACCAATATTGTTTTATTATACAAATATTTACTATCTCGGCACCACACCGGGAGCACGGTGCCGCTTCCGAATCGAATCAGAATCCGACTCCGACCCCACTCTCTTCATTTCTCCCAAATTTCAGCCTTCTTCGGGAATTTCACAATTTTAAGGAGCCAGAATTCCCTACGTGGGGCGCAACGGACACGTAATCTATGGGTAGTATGCTACGCGTGCGTAAGATCGATTCCCTACGGAATCGATTTCAACTCAAATCAATTCCCTTAGGGAATCGATTTTTCGACTCGCTCAAGGTCAAATAATAATAATATTAATAATAATAATAATAATAATAAAATAATAATAATAATAAATAATAAAAATAATAATAATAATTATTATAATTATTATACTAATATGAATAATAATAATAATAATATATAATAATAATAATATAAATAATAAATAATAATAATAATAAAAATAATATAATAATAATAATAATATATAATATAATATTATAAATACATAATAATAATAATAATAATAAATAAATAAATAATAATAATAATATATACAATAATATAATAATAATAATAATAATAATAAATAAAATATAATAAAATAATAATAATAATATAATAATAATAATAATAAATAATAATAATATAATAATAATAGGAAGATCGTGTTCAGGGTCAATTTACGTTTCACGAATAAGCCTAAACGGGTCTTTCAAGCTGAACAGGGCGTAGCGGGAGCTACCTTAAGAGGCAACACCCACTTAGGGAGGGTCCTATATGGACATTGAAAACTCGGCTACAACCAGATCAAGACATCAACTAATAACTATCAACCATCAAACTAACTTTAATAGCTTTGCTTTACGTAGAAGTTATTTCCACGGAAAAGGCAAATAGAGCCGCGAGCTTCGACTGAATTTTAAATAAAGCCTCGTTAATCTCTTTCTGATTTAATCCTACAATGATTTATCTTACGCTGATTATAGTTTAATTTGCGAATGATAAAAAAAAGTCAGCACATTGAGCACGTCAAAAAACTATGGAAGGGTCAAATTTGGGGTAAAGAACAAAACACATCGGAACATAAATCGATTGACAACAACCACTTCAAAACATGATCTAATCCGAATGGATTCCTGTTTTTGTTTTTCAAGCTCCTTTAGAGAGCGAAGTTATATACCAGGTCACCCAAAAAGGGGACACACAAACTCTGTGGGCTTAAGCCACCCCATTTAGGGGGCTAAAGTCCATAGCGAAAAAACGGTCTTCCAGACCAATTAAACTTCAGCCGCGTCTCACCGACCTTAAAAACCCTAAACCATTTAAAACGTCCAAATCGTTCAAAAAGCCGAGATGGTAATGCGAAGAATGTGACTTCCTGCAACATCCCTGCGAACAAAGCTATAGTAATATATATATATAGTACCATAATAGTAATAATATATATATAGTATAAATATACTATTATATATAATATACTAATAATATATATATATACTATATATAGAGAATAGTTAGAATAAACTTAAACCTAATATAAAGTATTCAATATATATAATAGTAATAGATTATAAATGAGTCAGGTAGTAGTATCATAGGGTATTATATGTATATAGAGAGTGGTATACTATAGGAATAGGAGGTTATATATAATATAATATGATGTAGTGTGTAGAGAGTGAAGCAGATTTAAAACCAGAAAGCTTTAGAAAGGAGAGTGAGATTTCTTATTTAATCCCTTAGAGAGTGATGGAGCAGAAAGCTAATTAGGAAAGATATCAATAATATTTGGGTTATTTCATCACAGTGAGATTCAGGACTAACAGTAGTGGATGAGCCTTGTTCTCCATGTTGCTTCAATCATGAAGACAATGTTTCTCTACTCTCGGACAACAGAAGCTTTTATTGCGAGCTTCGCGGGTATGTAAATGTATTCCTATTCTCACTGCGGGGACGAAAATACTGCAGCGTGAAAGAAAAAAGGTAAGCATAAGTAGGAAATGAAGACTGCAAATAGCATAAGCTATGTAAGTGTAGTTGTGATGTAAGTGTGTGTGGCCCTTTTGGGTTGGGTGTAGATGTGTGTTTCTGTGTGTGATGTGTTGGGGAATGCCGTGAATGAATGTGAATGCCGTCGTGTGTTTGTGTTGTAGTGATGTGTGTTTGCATGATAGGCAAACAACAGACATTGGAATTCATAAGTGTGTATAATGGCTTTATTTGATGGTTCGCTCGGCTTATAAGCAGCTTGTTATAGCAACTGATTTCTAGACTGGATGGCGGACCTCTACGACGAATTTTCTTGTCATGAGGACGGCTGTAGCACTACAACAACACAAATAAACATAAACTCCCCCCCACACCCCAAAACAAACCACCAACCAACAAACCCTACGTTTAAAAAACTATAGATTCCAAGCATTTTAACGTAAGTTAAAATGGAGTTGAAAAATTCAGAAACCCCCTCCTCATAAATGGAGAGCAACTGCAATGTTATAAAATTGAACGGAGCTTATATTGAAAATCTTTCTAACATGGCATTCTCACTTTTCTCCACTAACATTAAAATAAATGCGCCAACGAGAGAGGAGAGAGATTTGTTGCCTTTTTGAGATGATTTACTGCGTATAATGATGTGTAAGACATGTAAGCTCTGAGCTTTGGATGCTTTAACTTTGCTGCTTACTGCTACATTTTGCGTTTTACTGTTATTTAACTCTTCTGCTTTACGTGTTTTTACATTTCTGTTTAGCTGCTTAACAAGTAGATATTTGAGGTTAAGCATTAAGTGAGTTTCTTTATATTTTTGTTTTAATGACTTTTATCATTTTTGATATCTTATGTTAATTCTGTTTTATTTTATTTTTATTATTTACTTTTATATACTATTTTACTTTTTCTTATACTTTTTATTTTTATTCTTATTACTCATTCTATTTATTTATTTTATTATTGTTTACTTTTAATTATTATATTTATTCTATTATTTTTATTATTATACTTTAGTGTTATTTTACTTTTGCTATCATTGTTATTATTATTGAGAACACGCACCGCCACACACACACCACACACACACACACCACACACACACACACACCTTACACTTATACACACATTCTCTATGACACTTATACACATTCACTATGGCACTTAAACACACATTATTTTTTTTATTACAACTAACACACACACACATACTTACACATTTACTTACACTCACACAGATATACTTACCACTCACACCATATATATACATATACACACCCACACACGCACCTTTTACACCACAGATTTACTTACACTTAACACAGTTTACTCACACACCAATTTACTAACACACTAGCACTTACTTATAACAGGTACTTACTTATAACACACAACACACACAAGATTTATTCCCAGTCCCTTTATATTTTTTAGGGTCTGGGTGAATACGTAAACTTTTAAAATTTTATGTTTTAATCTAACACGTACATTTTTATTTACTCATTCCAAATATAACTAATCCTTTTTCAAGGTATTCCTAAAACTTCTATAATAATCATCATAGATCTTTGGACAAGGATTTTATGAATTCATGGGATTTAATTTGAAAATCAGAAATCATAATTTATTCCTATAATGATGCACAATTTATCTAAATCCGATGCTCATTTTGTTGCTAGAGATTTTGATTTAGTAGATGGTCAATTTAAAGCAATTTCTCAAACCGATGAAACTTATATAAGTTTCAGTCATTCTATAAAAGTTAATGAGTTGAGATTCATCGATAGTTTTAGATTTATGTCTTCTTCTCTAGCTAAATTAACACCAAATCTAGCCCGGAAACTCTTGATTCTGGAACACTCCAGAAAACTACTGTATTTCTAGTCGCAATGATTTCCGATGCTAATCTTTAAGTTATATATTTTCAGGTTGAGTTTCATCCTTTCAGAGGAGCTAGCATAGTCTTCCATTTAGCCATGAAACTCGTTTTCCTAGAGCCCTCCAGAAAATCGTGTTTCAAAGGGCATAAGTTTTCAATCTTGGTCCAGGAGTTGTACATGCAAAATAGTAAAGGGCCGGGTTGCTAGCCCAGTTGCTCTAGAACAATGCGAAGAAAGTCTTCATATGTCCCGACTGACTCGAATATCCATTTTTCTTATATCAGACGTATCTACTCCAATAGAGACTGCAGATACTATGTTATCTGCAGTATCTATTGGAGTAGATACTGCTATCATTACTAAAGTCGAAATTATGCTTATTTGTTAAATATTAGGGAAAAGAACAATAATATAAATATAAAACCGTAAAAGAAATAACTTGGATATTTTGTTTCTTCTCCATCGAGCTTAATTTTATAAAAGTATCAATTTAATATTTTAATGTATCGAAAGAACTTGATATAAAATTTTGTTGCACCCTTTCTTCATTTACGTAAATATATTAATTTTTCTTTGAACAATAATTTCGTTAACAATTTTAAATTTCATAGAAATGATAAAATATTTTCTATAGAGTTTCATAATTTTTTTTCTGCTCCAGTTAAAATTCAAGCCACAGTACATGTCTTCAACAGTTTCAATCCCTCAATATATATATATATATATATATATATATATATATATATATATATATATATATATAAATATATATACTCTCTCTTCTATATATATATATATATATATAATATATATATATATATATATATATATATATATATATATATATATATATATATATATATATATATATATATATATATATATATATATATAATATATATATATATTATATATACATATATATATATATATATATATATATATATACATATATATATATATATATATATATATATATATATATATATATATATATATATATATATGGAATATCGTTCTCACATTTGGGGTGGAACCTGGTTCCACCCTCCTTTTGGATAGGGTTGAGGCTAAGGCTAACAGACTTATAAACTGTACTATACTTTCTGACTAATTTCTCTGGAACGTGACATTGGCGCCCTATCTCTTTTCAATAGGTATTGCAACTGCAGATGCTCGGGAGAATTGACCTCTCCCATTCCTCCACCACTGCGTCGCCCTCGTAACACAAGAAGTGCCTTACTTTCACATGAATATTGTGTGAATATTGGAAACTCAATGATCACTCGTTGTGGTGCCTCTTTATTTCCAGCCACATCTATTTTGTGGAACTCCTTGACCTCATCTATTTTTGCTGCAATATTCAATCATCCTCTCTTTAAGTCCCACGTCTGCGCCCACCTGAGGGAATTGCGTTAGGCAAGGGACTGGGTGGGTTTACTTTCCTTTTATTTTTTTTTTTGTTTGCTTTTTTTTTGAAAAGGGCCCTGCCCATGAGTGGTGGCATCGTGTAAATATATATATATATATATATATATATATATATATATATATATATATATATATATATATATATATATATATATTATATATATATATATATATATATATATATATATATATATAAATATAAATATAAAAAAAAAAATAGAGACCCTATATATATATATATATATATATATATATATATATATATATATATATATATATATATATAAAAATAAATTATATATATATATATATATATATATATATATATATATATATATATATATATATATAATGGCTATATATATATATATATATATATATATATATATATATATATATATATATCAAAACAAGCATTCATGTAAATTTATGTAAACGAAAGACTGCAAAATAGCAAGCTCAGGTGTTTATTTTGAATTCCACTCATCTTAGTCGAAATAAAAAGGTTTAAATATGAAAAGTTTTTGCACTTCACCCGATTTTAAATTTTCATTTGAAATAACGAATTTTAGCCTGATAATTGTGTTCTAACTATTCAATTTAAGCCATATTAATTGAAAACCATTTTTCATTTACTAAAAAAATAATTATTGATCATAAATTTGAATAAAAAGATTTGCTTTAAAGTTTTTTTCTCCACAAACTTTTATTTCGGATTTTTTATATGTGTAGAGAAAACTTTCTTGAAAGTTAGATATTCCAAGTTTCGGTCGAACTACTTTGAAAGCTGAATGTAATTGACTTGAACAAGATAATGAGATAATTGCTATGTCAGTTCATTTAATAATTCATATATATATATATATATATATATATATATATATATATATATATATATATATATATATATATATATATATATATATATATATATATATATATATATATATATATATATATATATATATATATATATATATATATATATATCACGGCCCATTAGGGGGCTCGAGCCGACGGGGAACAGATGGGGGGACGTTTTCCATACCCCGTAGGGGAGGGGCGGAGGAACTTCCGGAGACCCTCCCCGGAGGGGGGGAAATAGTCCTACCCTGTCGTTCCCCGGAAGGCCGAGAGACCCCGACTCCTGCCATCTTTGCGGTTTACCCTTGGGTATTCCTTTAGTTAAAAAAAAATTAAAACTGACGGAGTCGTAAAACGTAACTGGTCTTATATATTTTTGAATCATGTCCATTAACACTTAAATTGATTGTTAGGATCATATACTAGAAATATATTAAAAAAAAAAAAATTCAAAACTGACATTTAAGTAAAACAGAAAAAGGTTCTATATATATATATATATATATATATATATATATATATATATATATATATATATATATATATATATATATATATATATATATACTATATATATATATATATATATATATATATATATATAGCAACTTATGTGGTGCAGTGGTGGAAAGAACTGTTGAAAGGTCCTCAGAACACCCAAGCCAGAACCTCAAAAAAACTCGTTAAGAAATAGAAATAATGTGATCATATGAAAGATCATGCAGAAGAGAAACACCAAGAATGTTAAGGACATACAGACAAAGGTTTCAGTGCCTGGTTTTGAAGATGTAGTTGTGTGGAAGATTGTGTTGAATGGAAAGATGAAGAAAATTTTTCAGGCCATGAAAAAAACCATTGTTTTCAATGGCGATTATAAATTTGAGAAGAGTCAGAGGCTAGTTTTCTCCAAGGCTAGCAACGAGACAAGCAAGAGACTTTTTGCTATTGGATGGGCTATCTTTCAAAATGAAAGGAGTAATGATGTGTCTCACCATCGGCATAGGAATGGATAGATGATGAAAGGATAAAGAGAAATACCTTAATAAAAAGCAGAAAAAGATTTGCGAATAGGACAGAACCCTGCTGAACATCACTATTGACAGATTTAAAGGATGAACGGTGGCCGTCTATAACATCTACTCTAAAGTGACCGGAAAAGAAATTAAAGAGAAGGCAACAAAGAGAAGGAAAGATATCGAAAGAGGCAAGTTTAAAATCAAAGCTTTTAGTCAAACTCTATTTCTGGCTTTCGACCTGTCCAGTACTAGAGCAAAAGATTCGCTGAAATGCCAAAGAACAGAGAGGATCAAGAGTTATAGAGAAAGGAAAGAAAGAACATCAGTAGTAAAGCTCTCCTTGTGGAAGCCATATTGGCAATCAGAAATAAGATTGTAAGATTTAAGATGTTTTCAAATCTTCCTGTAAAGAATGGATTCAAAAACTATGGTAGTACTTAGGTTAAACCGTTAAAGCAATAGGACGATAGTTGGAAGGTTAAGAAGTGTTCCTTCAGCAGGAAGGAAAGGGTATAGTTGGTAGACATGGATGAAATAGTTCACCAATGCGCGAGATTTAAGAAGCACAGGAGTTATGACATAAAAATCATACGTCTTCTAAGTGTTAAACTTAACGAGAACAGTAATAGCATTTCTATATAAAATTATGATGCAAGGATTAATGAGGTGAAGGGAAGGATGGTGGAGAAGGAGAAATATCTCCGGAATTGTTTACAGTGGAATTCGAAGAAAAGGTCTGAATGAAGAGTTCGGTTTAAGCTGAAGGTAAAGGAATGTTATTAGGTGGTGAAAGAGGAAGATGCAGAGTTGACAGTTTTTGGGAGGGAAAATGCCAAACAGAGCGTGAGGAAGAAGATGCAGAAATATCATTTCATTTCCTACCAAGGAGAGACTTTACTGTCATGAAGAATACATTTTGCACTATTCCGAGATGTAATATAAGTTGCATGAGTTTCTGGGTATATATATATATATATATATATATATATATATATATATATATATATATATATATATATATATATATATATATATATATATATATATATATATATATATATATATATATATATATATATATATATAACTACTATATATCAGAGAGTGGAGCGCCACACTCATTTTGTGGATCAGTCCGCTGGCGCACCTCCACCTCGAAGCAGTCATAGCGCACCTCCGCACTATTCAGACCATCAAACCTCCGCTATCGCAAGTCCGCACGTCCGCACGTATTCCACTAATAATGTGCGACTTCACAAAGGTTTTAATATTAAATACTAAATGGTATATAATATCCTTACAAAGATTTATTTTAAATATTATTTGAAAAAATTGAATGAATATTTACAAAATCTCAAGTTTTCCTCTTCCTCCTCAATGTCTTCGTCAAAAAACAAGAGTCCATATTACCTTTCAAAAGATTAGCTGCTCAAAATTAAAAGCAGTTAGGGGCTTTGACCTCTTTGCCCTCAAATATCCACCAGTACTAAATATTCGGCTCTACGGCAGCAGAACCCCAGTTATATTTTATGAACAAGTTCAACGAATTCTGCCTATGCTGAAAGGAAAGATGTCCTTGGTAAGAGGAGTGCTGGTGTTAGTTCCAGCAGTCCATTGTTAATTTAAGGTCCTCACCTAAATCTTTCTGTTGACCACCCTGTCACCCATAAGAAGGTCTATTTCGTTCAAGATTTTAGTAGAATCCAAGAAAGCGACATATAGAGTCGATGCTAATGCTACGCATCAGTCGGTGGCTATAATATATATATGTAATATATATATAATATAATATGCTATGTATATATAGCATATATGTAATAATAATAACATATATATAATATATATATTAAATCAATTTCTGTGTAAAGAATATAAATTGTGTAATATATATATAATAATATATATATATATATATATGTATACATAATATATATGTATATATATATATATATATATATATAATAATAATATATATATATATATATATAACTAACTCATCTTCTTAATATATATATATATTAATCAGTTCTGTGTAAAGCCCAGATATATATGTATATATATAATAATAATATATATATATATATATATAATAATATATATATATATATATATATATATATATATATATATATATATATATATATATATATATATATAATATATATATATATAGTGGAGACCAAGTGACAGGGAAAAGAATAGTTACGGTCACTTCCCTCCTGAATGAAAAATGAATAATTATAGAAAACTTATTACGAAATTTTAAAGTAATTAAAAAGAAATGTTTTTTATCTACCTGAAGGAGATATCTTTAAGGCTGAGGCTTTTGCACAAAGTCCGAAGCCTATGCAGAGCCAATTAAGCTTTCTTGATAACGTCAGGATATAGGAAGGAGGGACCACAAGCTTGTTCCAAATGCTGCCTGGGTTGTGTCCAAGTAAGTTAAGTATGAAACTTTGGGGTGAAGGAAATGAAAATTAAAAGATGATTGTATGCGCCTTCTATCAAAAGTAGTAGGGAGTTAGGTTAATACATTTGAGTGTTCTGACGTTCATTTGGCAAATCAGACTTAATTTTCTTGTGCAGTTATTTGCTTTTTACTATTT